>JAAEAF010003503.1:0-11266 GCA_011037195.1 Triatoma infestans
TTGTTGTACGTACAGGGTTCTATGCATTTTCGCGCAGCGTCGCCAAAACGCCAGTGGTACCAGCACAGGCTGGGTACTCTAGAACGAGAGTCGGATCGTGGCGGGTTCGAGGAGTGTGATCCATGCCACTCGATGATGTGTTCGCGCTATCTACCTTTTTAGTCAATGCGGCTACGGTGACATGTAGTTCTTCCAGTTGCTGTAATGTTGTCAAGTGCAGTTGTTGCTGAGGGGTTTTCCTGGCTGATATTGTAAATGTTGGGTGCCGAAGTAACTTCTAACACGCCGTCGGCTAATTGTGCTAGCTGGGGCAGGCTTTCATTGCTTACAGACAAAATAGCCTGAGCATTGGGGGGCAGCCGCTGCAGCCATAAACTTTTTAGTGCCTCTTCTGAAAGTGCCCCTTGGGCTAAATCCGTCATTGTTCGTAGTAGTTGAGACGGTTTCTTATCACCAAGGTGCGCGTCAGTGAGGAGGGTGCGCAATTTTTTATCTGGGGTATCAGAAAAACGCTTTATAAGTGTATTCTTGAGAACAGTGTACGCCTCTGTAGAGGGTTCACTTTGTAGTATGTCTGATACTTGTTCAATGGCGTCAGGGTCTAAGGCGGCAATTTCATAATTATATTTTGTTACCTCCTGCGTCACGCCTGCTGTAAAAAAATTGGCCTCCACTTGACGAAACCACAATGCTGGTCTTTGCCTCCAAAATGGTGGTAGTTTAACCGCAACTCTGGAGACGGCCACATTTTCTTCGCTCTTAATTGAAAGTTCGCCCTTGTTTGAATATGACATATTCGACACCGGGTAATGAGATGATAAAAATAATATATTCCGACACCAAATATGGTAAAATAGAAGTAATAAAACTTATTTACGGGGTCACCAATATAACAAGATAGCGTCTATATCCACTTACCGGCAAAACTGCAACCTCCTCTTGTTTAACCCAGTGTTGCCACCGCTACAGTGTATTTTTGTTTGAAATTATAAAATGTTTCATTTATTTACGTTGTACTTTTTTCTTAAACTTTTTCGTCCTTGTTTTCATTGTAAAAAAAAATTGGTCACCTTATATTTATTAAATTTAACTGATTTTAATACATAAAATCTGTCTTCAAATTTACCTCTTTCTTGCTCTTATTTTTCTTGAATTTCTGAATCAAAATTATCCGTTAAATCTTCTAGTTCTGATTGCACCTCATCGAATTTTTGCCAAATTTCTGGCAGAGAACTTAGCCTACTTTGTAATGGTGTAGTATCTTTTTCTGATATTTTATAGTCCTTTACAAAATTTATAATTCTGGTAAGTGATGCATTCACTCTACCTCTTTGTCAAATATTTTAGTTTCGCCTTCCATACTATTTTAATGATAATTACTTGACACAGAAAGAGACAAACCTAAACCTCGAATGAATATGAAAAGAATGTTTATAAATAGAAGGGAGATAGGATTCTATGATAATGTGTATACTCACCTGAACCTGATTGCCCTTTTATTAATCTTGTTTAATTTGAACCTCCAATATTATGTAGAATTTTCTAATTCGGCCCGGTGGACCATGTTGAGTGTTAAGCGAGATCTTACATCATGTGTAAGTAACAGCCTTAACTAAACTAACTTCCGAATTTTAAATTTGACATGATGAGAGTATTGAACCTTTATATAATCTTTTTACAACAGTAATAATTAACATGAAAACACGCATACGATTTTTTTCCATACCGAATTATATCCAATAAAAATGTATCTTCCACCCAATTCTGCCAATCTAACTACCAACTATCAATAAAAATACCAAATTTCCCCAACATGCACCCCTCTCTCCCTTGAAAGACAAATGTCTTTCAAAACACAAATATACCATTTCTCGTTAATGTTCAAGTTCACTCTGTCATTCAGTGACACAGATAATATGGACTTAGTTAAATCTTTCGGGATGAATAGTATAACAGTTGTCTCTTCAAATTTGTAGAGGGTGATATGAAATACAATGTTCAGTTTTGCTGCATGTGTGTAAAATATTTATAATATATAATACAATACAAACTTAAATAGAAATATAATATGGAAATAAGGAAATATTATAAGCTTAACACTCTCAATATTAGCGGTAATACTTTAGTCAACGGAATTATGCGAGAAATAAACACTGATCCTTGAAATATGAACGGTTATTGAGTTATTATCAGTATAATTAATATCAATACGAATCCAATTCAAAACTGATTCAGATGTTTACATTTGAATTCACTTTACATTTAATAATTGTTGTAAATCTCTTCTAAAACCGGTTATATAGGTTGAACCAGATCTGATTGTTTGATAGTTTGAAATAGTATAGTTTGATGTTTGAAATAGTATAGTTTGATTTTGCTGTTACGATTATGGACGAAATTGGCGTATGATTGAAGTCAGAGCCGGAATTTATAACTACAACCCTAAAATTCACATTTCATTAGGCCACAATATTCCAAACGGGTATTACGGTTGTAGGAGATGCTTAAAAGTGGAATCTTGATAAAGGAGAATTGTTAGTTACTCCGATAAACAGACTGCAATTAAAGCCATCAATGCCTATTGGTCCAGGAGGATCCAGTTTCTTTGATATAGTTGTCCCAAGAAATGGGAGCCTTGCCACTTCAAGGAGACTCCTGAGCTCAACAAGTTTGTATATAACAAGCAAGAGTTTTCAGTCTTCCAAAAATGTACAGATTGAATTCAACCCCCCCCTCCCCGTCGTAATAACAGCAAATGGACTTCCCAAAGACAACAGTAGACAGTATTTACATCATTGGTAGACCCCACGACAATTGTGCTAAATCACAGAATTTTTTGCAGTAAGGACACTGCAAGAAATTGTCCGCAATTTTCTGCAATAAAGCCCTGTGCGCTCCTGACCAGTTTAATGAAGGTTTAGTGTCAGGCCCGAGATGTATGGTTCTACAATGTTGTCACTCTATTTACTATGTCCAGCAACACTCTGTCCCGGCAGGCAAGCCTGCCACGTTTAGTAACCGGGGAAACACCTGAGAACAAACAAAATACGATAATAATGACAATGTATTATAACACTGCAGACTATCGTGATATTTGTTATTATTGTAGAAGTGCTATCTGATGGTGCAAAGTTGAATGCGAACCCGGTTCTAAAGTGAATTGTTTAGGTGAACCGACACCTATGAACTATATCTAAGAAGTTTATTAGAAGATCACAGCATCGTTCTCTAACACTAATAAAGATGAAACCAATTACTCTTCTAGGTGGTCAACACTAATAAGCTCATTCTATTTTAGGCGCTGGGGTGCGCAGAATATGTGAAAAAGTGAGAAAACGGACCAATTAACCCGACAAAGTTCAGATAAACCTCTTATGAGTCCGCAATATTTCTGCGGTGTTCCCAAGACAATGACTCCAGAAAAATTCAGGTTTTTTTGGTTTACCTCCTTGGTTCGCAATAAATCAGAAGTCTGGTAGAGGAATACTCCGGTTTTTGGGCAGATCTTAAGGCTCTGGTGTTTTTATTTTTAAGGGAACGAGCCTCTGTCGGATCAAGAAGCATGTGAAGCCTTTTGGTCTGGCTATGATGGATATTGCAGGTTTTACTTGACAGTAGTAGTGAAAGCTCAATTTTCTCTGCTAGTGCGGGTGCCTGATAAGAGCCGTGATTCTTCCAACTGGGCGTTGAATCACCCGTGGCAACGAGCATATGGAGGCACCTTCCAAGCAGTTTTGAGGCATGCTCTTAGAACCAGTGACACTGTAATGTTTTTATTCGTTTTTTCACTTAAAATAATCGGCCGAAGGAATTCTAGGAAATTTGGCTTTTATTTAATAACTTTTACTAGCTAAAGTTGGAATAAAAGATGTAGAGGAAACATCTCCTCCATTTGGATTTTAGAGGAAAATTAAGAGCTTTTAGAGCTTTCTCTTACTGTAACAGGATGTAATGGGATCGTCACAAATTTTCAAAGAAATTTTTCATTGGGAATACTTATTTGCAGGTTTCTGTATACGAAAAAGTGTTCTTAGCATGGTTTATAGATGAGTGTGTGTGCGTGAGTGTGTAAACAAAAGATCTCAAAAATCACAGGGGCTCAATAACTTGATATTTCGTTTATCACCAAAAAACGAAATATTGGGATGGTTCCCGATAGATATTTTGTTGTGCGTAGGAAGGAACTTATTATGAAACTACACTTACAAATAATTAGGAATTTTTCTCAAACATGAATTAAAGTGGCCGATGTTTAGCGAACTCTCTTTAAAAATGCGAATTCCATTTCAATACATTAAATTTAAATTAAACGCCCCTTCTCTTTTTTTGTGCGCATTGCAATAAATTCACAGGAATGTTTCAAAATATTTTTAATATTGGAAGATGGTATTTCTATACATATATATATCTATAGTAACCACAACTATAATTGATAATTAACCACAGTTACGATTGTTAACCTCCTTCCCCAAACTACCCCCACCACAAATTCCAAATTGTATCCCCCAGATATTACTGTAGAACACCTGTTTACCGCCATTAAAACTGGTATATACGCAATATTCAATATTGAAGTGCTCTCAAAATTGTACCAGAGACCAAATATTTGGTAGATTATGCAACTATTATATATATATATATATAGACACAAATACTAAAAGATATATATATATGTATATACCATTTTGACCATAACCACAAATTCTGAAATTTAAACATATATGTTACTTTGTTTATTGACATATATACACATATGTCAATAAATAAAGTTACATTTGGACATACCGAGTTAGAATAAACAGTACACACAAATTTTAGATATTTAAAAAAAAATATTTTTTTTGCAATCATTGAATGATGTGACGAATATTACACTAAATTTAGTGAAGTAAGTTCAACTTTCACACACAGGGAAGAAATTAGCTCAGTGGTTAGCGCACTGGACTCCCACGCGGAGGACCCGGGTTTGAGTGGAGCTGTGCTGCCCTTAGATTTTTTCTTCCTATGTGCCCCTATAGCTCACTGTCCGGTGATGGACAGTGTTGTCTGTTACGAGAGAACACTGTCCGGCAGTGCACTGAGAAGCTCCAGGCGCCAATGACCATAGATGACGCGCCTTAATTTTAAAAAAAACTTTCACACACAAGTAAATTACACACTACTTTCTCTCACTAGTGTGTGGGAAAGCAACATTGTTTAACTATGATTAACCCGACATCTAGCAGCAATTTCGAAAACAAGATTTAAACCAATCCCAGACACAGTGTATTTGAGGTTATACCAAACGGAACAGATTATAGAGATCATGAATTAAATTATATCCTCAGTATTTGCATCTTTTTACATTGTTACATTCATAAAATTAAATACCAACTTAATAGCAGTAAAACTCTCTTTTCTGGTCTATAGTGAAAACTAGATGGGAACTAACTACGTGCCTGGTTAGGCATTTGTCCCTCCCCCTTCCCACTACTTGTGTATTTGTATTGGGACGAATGAGTAAGATCTGATATGTAAAGAAAATTTGTCATTTTATGTATTTTAATTGTATTTTGCTAAATATTAGTGATGAGTATAGGACAAAAGCTGCAAGCAGTACAAGGTATAAACTGTATAAAGAATTAGAGGTGGGCAACTCTTATATCTATAATCCAAATTTGGATGGTAATTCCATTAGTTGGCTTTTCAAAATAAGAGATGAGCTGTTATACCTTAATAAGTACAGTTTTGCCGATCAGGTCAAATTATGCTCACTCTGTAATAGAAACGAGGAAGAAGATGTTTCATTTTATAGCCATATGCCCTATTTTAACTAATAATAATATTTTATTGCTTTAGAAAATACATTCTGTAGCAGGAGTTGGTTACAAAAATCAAAATAATTATAGAAATAAAAATAAGATCATAAAGTTAAGAACAAACAAAACAACATCTGTGAAAATAAGAGTGAAACTGAGTAAAAGAGCTCTTATATCTATTTATACTCTTAAAAACAATTAAGTGGGTGAAAACAAAATCAGCTGAGAAAAATAAAAAAAATAAATTGATTAATAAAGAGAGAGAAGAATTTCTCCTTTCTTCCTCCCTTCTCTCTCTTTTTCTTATTCTTTGTAAATAAACTTTTTGTAAATACATTCCTTTTTCCTTTTTTCTCCCTTTCCTCCCTATTTTCTTCTTTTTGTAAATAAACAGAACAACAATAATAGAAAGGAAGAATAAAAATAAAACAAAAAGAAGTGATGTCTCTCAATCATACAAATTTCTACGTAACTTTAAACCTGCAGATAGATAACAAAATATATCGTTTACTTGTTTATAATCATTAGACATCAGTAAGTCTGTTTGTGGATAAGCAATTGATAAATATTTACTTAAGAATTTAGCTCTTAAATTATCCAAAACTTTACAATCATATAAGAAATGTAAAAGATCATCTTTTTTATCGTTATTGCACAATTTACAAAAAGCTAAAGGAAAAAATTGATATCTGTCATGACCGTGAATTATCCTAAAATTCTTTTTATAATTACATAAACGCAGTTGACAAAAAATTCGTATTTTTTCGATATTAGAATTAAAATGCAAATAGAGCTCACCTTGAGGGTCAAAACTAGATAAACATCTAAAATGAGGGTTAAATGAAGAATTTAAGATAAACTCAACATCTTTACTGAATAAATAATTTCTGAAAGAAGACAAGACATTAAATTTGTTATTTTTAATAGTATCAACATCCTCAATTAATAAATACTTTTGTCCAGTTAAACATAAATTATACTTTAAATATGAGTACCAATTAAATGGTAATTTGAAATTGTTTTCAACCTGTACAAGACGCGATAAACACATTCTTGGTAATCTGTCCTCTGGCATCGCCAACAGAGACAGCCACCAGCCAATCATCCTTTTAAATACTGTAAATCTTGAATGGATCCGACCTACCTCCATCCGAACATAGGCACTAGGCGTATTTTTTGGCAATTTTAAGAGATTTTTGAAGAACAACAACTGACCTCTCTCAATTTGTTCAGTGTATGGACCACCCCAGACCTCAGATAAATATAAAAGCACCGACTCAGCCAGAGACTCATAAAGATAACACTTCGACTTCCAATTGTCCGACTTAGAGCTTCTGAGTACATTTAAAACGGTCGATTTAGCAGCAACGAATTTGGACAAAAAGTGCTCAGTAGCGGGATAAAATTTTGCCGACGTACTAAAGGGTAAACCCAGATAATTAAATTTATTAGCGAATTTAATAATTTTACCATCATAATACAATTTTTTATTCAAACGACGGCCACCTTTTTGAAAAACAACCACAAAGGATTTTTCGGCGTTTACAGTTAATGAATTTCGGGAACAATAATTATTTAACGCTCTTAAACTGTTCTGTGCGTCCATCCAGGTCGAGGATAGCATCACAATGTCGTCTGCGTAGAGTATCATAATTAGATCTTTAACTGAGCTAATATTTACACCTTTTACGTTAGCGCCCTCAAAAAACCGGACTATATCTGACAAAAAAAGGGCAAAAAGTAGTGGGCTCAGGATTTCACCCTGAAGTAACCCTTCCGAAATTTCGAACTCTTTAGAGACCTCATTGCTACAAGAAATGGCCATTGTAGCAGCATTGTACATGTTCATAATTAGCCTTAATAATTTACCACTAATACCCAGGTCATACAATTTCTGCCACAACTTCTCATGCGACACAGAGTCGAAAGCTCTTTTGAGGTCAATGAAAATTCCAAAAACTTTCCTTTTAGGCAATCTAAGTTGCAAATTTACTGCAGATGACAGGGTGAAAACTGCATCTCTGCAGCCTCTTCCACTTCGGAAGCCCATCTGTTCTTCCGGAATTAAGCTGTGTTCCTCACACCAGTTAACCAATCTATTGTAAATTACTGAGGTAAAAATTTTAGAAATTGTATTAAATATGGCAACACCACGGTAGTTACTCAAATCAGAAGGGTTCCCTTTTTTATGTAATAATTTCATTTTTATTTTATGCCAATAATTCGGATAAGTTTCAGTATTGAAAATCTTATTAAACAAATTTAATAAATAATGAAGCCAGGGAGGAGAAAGTCGCTTGAAACACTCATTCGGTATCAGATCAAATCCGGTAGCTTTATTGAGTTTACACTTATTAATAGAACTAAGCAATTCGTCCATTGTAATATCCATATCTAGCACAGGGTGTGTAACGCCAAGAAATGAAATGTCATTAATAAATTTAGGTGGAAGAATTTCAGAATAGAAATTCTCCCATTCACTCAAAGGAATCGGACAATCAGTAAATTTCTTACATTGAAAATGTTTCACAGTACGCCAGAATTCAGTAGGGTTCTTAACATTTCTAAGAGAAACCTTCAGATCATCATAAAATGCTTTTTTTGCATTTTTTATCAGTTGTCTGTAGTTCTTCTTACTATCTACAAATACAGTTCTTAGGTGAGCATTCATTCCATTTTTACGCCAAATTCTATAACTTTTATTTACATTCTTCTTAGCTGTAACGCACTCTTTGGAATACCACGGTTTGTTAATATTAATTTGATTGGCATGTTTAAACACAATTAAATTACTTTCATACATACAATTTAATATTGTTGCATAAAAATTATTATAAAGCTCGTCTACCGATTCACTATTAAAATAAATATTTACATTTGACTGTAAACAAAGCTCAAAATCAATTAAATTCTTTAAGTTTCTGACTACTACAGGAAATGTATTTACTCCAGAAATGCTCGTTTTTAAATTATTTAAGCTAAAGAGAGATACGTTACATAAGAAATGATCTGAAAGGTTTGATAAATTTTCTACCTGAAAGTTTTTAACGAAAGGAAGTGAAGCTATAGAAATCCAGACCAAATCAATAGTACTGGATCCGTTTTGTGAAACAAATGTAAAATTTGACGGAGAATCACCCTCTGCCCTGCCATTACAAACGAACAAGCCCACTGATTCCATCATATCTACCAAATAAGAAGCTCTTTTACTCACAATTTGGTCTAATGAAGTTCACAACCCTGAAAATAAACTACCAGAAAATATTTCATCATCTAGCGAGTTTAGCGAACCGATTTTTGTATTAAAATCCCCTCCTACAATTAAGATAGAATCTTCAAAACTCTGGGTTAAGTCCGAAAGCTCCGATGAAAATAAATCCAAGTTAGAGTCTAAAATAAACTGAGCCAAGAAGAACACTAAGGCCATTTAATTTCAGAGACACAAAGAGCCAGTTCCTAGAACTTGAAACTACTTGAACATCCTTAATGAGGTTTCTCCTCCAGAATATCACTAGGCCTCCACTTGGCCTACCTCTAGTAGAAGATTTAACAGCCGGAGAGACACAGTAGTCATAATCAGTCATAAAAAACGGCACACTAACCAAATCAGTAGAAAGCCATGTTTCACTCAAGCAAATGATATCTTTTTTTATTAATAGTTCGCATTCAGTAGTGGACAAATTAAACAAATTACCATAGCCGTGTACATTCTAAAATCCAATGTTCGAAATATTGTAATTCAAGAACTTCTTTTGTTTATTGACACTGTTGTCTGCTCTAAAAAATGATCGCCACTTTCTAGAAGAGGGCAGCCTAGTAGTAACTTTAAATCTTCTTTATTCTTTGTACTGAATCCGTTTTCTTCATTCCAATAAAATTTTTTATTTTTATATAATAAATATCTTGTCCTCACTAAAACCCTTGCATCTTTATTCATACTAATTATTTCCCTTTTTAACTCTACTAATTTCTTCCTAATTTTCCTTTCCTCAAATGTAAGATCTTTATGAATCCAAATCCCAGTATCTTTTAATTTCCTGGAATTTTTTAACACGGCCAACATATCTGAATTTCTCAAAAATTCAGCCACAATTACAGCGCTATTTCCTGGGGAGTATGCCTTATCCACTTCTATATTACTCAAGGCCAAAGAATTT
Source organism: Triatoma infestans (assembly GCA_011037195.1). Lineage (NCBI taxonomy): Eukaryota > Metazoa > Arthropoda > Insecta > Hemiptera > Reduviidae > Triatoma > Triatoma infestans. The sequence goes on from JAAEAF010003503.1 coordinate 9,956, forward strand.
TCACAAATTTCTCTGATTAAAGTAACTTTGTCGCCTACCTCATTAACATTCGATATTCCTCTAAATATCAAATTTTTGGCTTTATTTTTCTTGATTAGTAATTCCATCCCATTTGCCATCTGCTTATTTTCCGCTTTTAAAACACTTATCTCTGCCTTTAGTGATTTATTTTCAGTTAGAATACCTTCCAGCTTTCCAATCAATTTATTATGTAAATCTTGCAATTTTAGATCGAACAAATTACCCATTTTTAACATGAAAGAATCCTCATCAAAGGAACTCTTCGTAAATTCAATCTCATCAACCATTTTTTCCTGTTTTTTATTTACTTTAGGAGAGTTAGAAATTCGTTTTCTTTTCTCTATACTCCTCTCAGAACTCATTGGAAACAGAATTATCGTAATAATAATGCCTGTGCTTTTCGTTGTTAATTGTGCAAAGTGAACAAATTCAGTAAAGAATTATAAATAAAAAAAAAAGTGAAGTATTTCCAGATAATGAGATGTTGCTAGTGCGACTGCAAAAGTTATTTTGGCAAGGTGGGCGTGGCTTACGGATCACTCTGTAAAACCCCACTCCAGTCTTGAGACTTGAACTCCGCCCAAATAGAACTAAATAAATAATAGCAAAACAATGCACTCATCAAATTTTACACAAAAACAAATTTTATGTTTTTCACACAACTTTCACTGATTTTTTCCCTATTTCCCTTTAAAATTTTTCCTTTTGCTTATCACCATCAAAACAAGAACAGTTAATCACGTAAGTAGGCCAAAAATCAGAAAGAAACAGTCACTATAAACTTAGAAAATGACCAAAAAATAGAGACCGCACAAAAATAATGTTAACAGTACCAAAGCTACAAACCAACTCCTATTTTAAAAGAATTCCGCTTGAAATATATTAAGAAAAGTTCATTAACTTACGATGAATTTAAAGACTTACTAAATGGTAAGGACTGGGGTAGTCTAGTGAAGTACGCTAAGATAGCATGGAAGTATAGATATTCTTTGGTGCAGGAATTCAATTACTAAATATAGAGTTGGGAATGTAATTATATATTTTTCTGTTTTGTTTGCTTTGTAAAAATAAGCCTGTTGTAAAAATCATTTATTTTATTATTATAGCTATTATTTAAGTTCAGTTTGTTTTTGTTTTTTTTAATTTGTGCTACTTTGATTAAAAAAAAAACGACAACCCCCTCAGATGGCCATGGGCCATTGAGGTATGTCTGGTCAAAACCGAAGGAATGAATTTTTTATCTGTTTATATTTCTATTTTGAATAAAGACATTATTATTAATATTATTAT
>JAAEAF010003504.1:0-49694 GCA_011037195.1 Triatoma infestans
CTAGGCATTCTCATACCATAGCTAAGCTATTAGTACTAATATTAAATAATTGTTTTCGATCATCAATAAATCAAAAGTGTTTTACATAATTAAATTAAATGATGGGTAAGATCGAAAAAAAAAATTATATACTAATTGGGATAACATACTTGCGATGATCCTGTTCTAACTTGCAAGTATATGAACTTTCGAAATAAAATACAGATTTTGAAATTGAAGTACTAAATTTGGTAAATGCGCCGTTTTGGATAATTTTCCAAACTGGGCAGGCAAAAGTTAATGACGTCAGTGTTTATCCTGACTAGAATAGGATAAAAATAAAAATTATGTAAACTTTCCATTCATTACCCAGAAAACAAACAGTAGTAACAAAGAAAAAATTATTTAAAAAAATTCTAAATGTTGCTATTTAAGAAGATAAACTGAAGACTGACTTGTGTTTTTTTTTTGAAAGTTTAGTTGAAAAGAACTAAAAGATATATACATATAAGAGAAAAGTTAACAGGTACAATATGTTATAAGATTAAATGAGCCTGTCATTCCTGTGATGTTGTACATATGTGGCACATTAGAAGAAAAAGGAAATATGTGTGGCTGGTTTGGATGATTCGTTCAATCTAACCAGAGTAACAAGTGTGTTGCGGTTTAGCCCTGTATCTTCTATATCAGGACAACAACTTTGAGCATTAAAGTTCAGATCAGCTGACCACAAAACTAGTGGTCGGTTCATCACTCCTTCCTTCAGTGTATACTACCTCCCTCACTGCTTCAATGGAATCTTCTTCTACTTCTTCTCCTGTAGTAATATTTCTTTACTCATCAAGGTCGCATTATGCTACATTATTTTAAATATTATTTCTTCTACTTTTTACTGAGATTAATAACTATAATAATCATAAATAGTCATTTAATGCGAAAATGCTTGCCGATGTTACAATAGTTTTATATCCTATTATATTAAAAGAATTTACAATTTTTTAGCGATCGTAGCGATATTGGATGCTTTGCCAATGTCAGCGTTAGAAAATCTTTAACCCCACTTGTAATTTTTGGTCAATATTGCAGATTAATTCACTACATTATTATTATTGCTATTTATCTCTGGAGAGAGAACAAATATTTGGAAAAAAAAGTACCAACTACTTGGTCTAGATCAGAAATCGAGTCCTGTAGCCGAATCACCTAAGAATCACAGCAGCTTCAACAAATCCACAAGCTAAGCTCTCTCATATAAAATAAGATGTTTCAACCCAACATTTTGAACCCGATCTCTTCTAAACCCAAGCAATCCGTCATTTCTTACCAATTTGACAAAAATGAATCCGACATAAGGCGATTATGTGAATATATATGTAACCAAACCAAACAAAATCGTCTGATAAGGAACCAATCAGCTTCCTAAAAAAAAAAATCAATTAAATAAATCTCTTTAGCAATAGTTCCAAGCATTGTTTTACTGCCCTTCCTTAGACTCCCAAACGGTTAAGACTACTGCTTTTACGGGCAGGAAATAACACTTTAACGCTGGCTACTGCAAGGTCTTTCCATTGAGCCAAAACCTGCAGCAATAAAGACAGTCCCTCATACATAGTTCGTACATGAAGAATAATAGGCTGATAAAAATATTTTTGTTTTTGTCTCTATGTACGAACAATATATAACTTTAAGGAGGGGAAAAATGACCAAGATATTGGATTACACCTGGTCAAAAAAGGCTGAACTATTTCAATTCGAGCTTCCAATAATTAGCCTTCATTGGAATCTACTCTAATAATTTAACATTAAAATAATAATCTATCTTCTATGTTTTAATAAAAGATATATTGTTATAGGATCTCAAAATTCAGTTGGATTAACTTAAAACTAAACACAGATTATCGAAAAAATCAGAACTATCAAGTTTCTGGAATAAATATCAACATAAATTGGTGAGACTTTGGTTTTGCCTCACGTAATAAGCTGACCATTTGGAATTAGTTTGGAGAGAAAATCACTAATTAGTCGAACTCATGAATAGTAGTAGATGGAGAGAGAGCCAAAGTATTAGATATTTAGTTTTGAACTAATTTTTAAAACATACGAAGCTGTTGTTGTTTCTGTTGCAATATATCTTGTTTTTGTGGCCCAGTAAAGAGAAAAATGAATATAAGGATTTTAATGAATAAACGGTAGAAGGAAAGAAATAGATGTTTCCTAACAGAAGCTTCCTCATGAGGATTATGGACTTTTTTTTTTTTACTTTTTACTTGGTTTCTATAATGGAACAGGAATAAAATATTATTTTACTTATATTTCATTATTTTTATAATTTTTATTTTTGAGCAAAGACAGGATAAGAAGGCTAGAGATTAATTGTTTGATTCATATATTAGATATGATGCTGAGCTAAATTATAGCGTTTTCAGAAAATTGGAAAATTTTTGCAGTTTCTTAACAACAATTTTTTGGTAATTGCCCTGCACAATTGGATTTAATGACACATGTAGTACACATGAGAAAATTATACTTGTAGAATTGTAAGTAAAGTTCGCATTAAACAGAAAATCCTTCAATAGTAATAAAAAAGGCTAAGTTCATAATGGATATCAACATTGAACTATTCTCAAAAACTATTGCTGTACAAAAAAAAAAAACAACTATAAATCAAATTTGCACTTTAAATATGAATAAATATTAAACAAGAAAAGGTAAAAATCGTATCGTCAGATCTAATATGACATTAATAAATGCAAAAGAAAATGAGTGCTATAAATATAAAAAATATTGTATAAATAAAAGATATATGTTTGTTGTATTGTAAGAATACGTAAACCATATAATTATAGTTAGCATAAATTAAGAATAATTGTTTTTACAATATGTAATATAACTTTATTTTTATTACATTTATAGTTATAATTTATTTTATGTTTTTCTTTCTTTTGTGTCTTATAGTGTGATCTATATCTCCCCTCCTTTTTCACAAACACACACGCACACACATCCACAGTGAAATATACAGTAAAATATGCTGCTTTATGTTTAGCGTATAGTTAATGTAAGCGCAAAATATTTTGAATTAGTCGGGTTGCTAACGCATTTTCTGATCTATGTGATTGTCCCAATTAGCTGTTATAACAAAGATATAATACTTAACAAACATAATTGATCCATAGTTCAGTGATCCATACATAATTGATCCATACATAATTGATCCATAGTTCAGTGATCCATACGATGCTGCGTATTTCTCCCTTCCTTATTTTATTTGAAATCAAATTATAGACATTATTTTGATATTTCATTTTATGCTAATTTATTGACTGATTTTACTTATAAAACAGGAGCAGAAAACTGAATATTTTATTAAACTTGTTTTTTTTTTCTTATTCACATTAAGAAAAAAAAAATGGCGCTTCCATTGTGGAAATTTGTGTGAAAAGACGGGAATAGATCTTTTCACACAGTGAGCCAGAGAATTGGCATTCCACAAGTAGTACACCAGCTCCCTTTTAGAAATGAAGCCTTTACCCACACACACACACACAGACTCTTCTATATTGCTTCCCCTTTTGTGACGCCGCCACTCAAGAATCTTTAGAATAGAATAGGGAATAAAAAGAAAATAAAGAATTATAAAAAAAAAAAAAAAATAAGAAGGAAAAAATATCTTTATTGGTTAAAAGAATTTCACCTACTTTATAGTATTAATCTTCTACCACTGGGCTAGTTGGAAGACCTTTTCAATATTGGGTGTGTTAACACAATTTTTTTTTTTAAATGCCCCATCTTCCTAGATAAGACGATAGTTTCGTTGATTGTCCTTATCCATTCCAATCTAATTACTTATAGATAATTATATACATACAATATGACATTATAATAGAACGATCTTTTCTCTTTATATCCATCGTTCAATCGTTCATATCTTTTTATGACTAGCTTAGGCAGAGAAATACTTGATGATATTTTGCGGATTTCGGGCTACCTTACTGCAAGAGTCTGAAAACTACACACCAACATCTGTGGTCATTGATTTAGGCATTTTGTGTGGTACATCTTCCTAATTGCTCCAGAATTATCACTTACAACATTCTGCGAGATGAATCACAAGTCATGTTCTGTTTGATTATAGGATAAGATTATTTTAGAGCTCACCTGTTCAGAAAAGATGTAATGATCGCCTGAGTGTGCATGTATACTTCAAGAAATTAAAGACTTGCACCAAATATAAGCTCGTTCCGCACTCATAAACTAAGAAGAACGAGAACATGCCGTACAAGATAATTATTTCACCGCTTAGACAGTCAATGTTAGATGAAAAAATAGAAAACGAATGAAAGCAATCTTGCTCTCACTTAGAAATATTTGTGAAATCACACACTTTTCAGTTGTAGTTTTTGGCCACCCGATGCGAATATTATTACAACTGTAATCTTGCGCTTAAAACTATTATATTAAGGGCGGGTCATTACAACTATGAAACCTCAAGAAGAACTCTCTTCTTTTCTTGGCTTCTTCGAGAGGTTTTCCAGATACTTCTTGTGAATTCCCGAAAGTAAGAATAAAACAAATATAATAAAAATGATGCCCAAAGTTATACTTTTTTTCAGGCGGGCTTTACTCCAACTCAAAAAGGTTTGCTAGGCAGTGGCGGAAACATAATTTGCTTCTATTATTTTTGAATCTAAAGTAAATTTAGGAGATAGGCGATATTCGAAGTAGGGGCGTCCCACTTACTACAAGTGCATGCTTATAAACCATTTTACTAACAGTACTAACATAAGTATACACACATTGGTGTCATGTAAAAACATTTTTTGTTTTCTATACTCAAATTGTTATTAGCATGACTTACTGTTCATCAGGCAGAAAATACAATAATAACGTTCAAAATTGATACCGAAAGCGATTTCTGCATATCTTGAATTAATTCCTCTTGTTTAGTGAAACAACGAGATAGCAGATCATCCCCCCTATCAAAACAACTGATACTACAGTTGTTTACCTTATTATATTCCCCATTACCTTCGGGCCTGGTTGTCAAGACTGGACATAATTGCATGTAATCGGAAATAATCCCTTAGAGTTAGGTTAATCTTCAATGTTACCGCATCCTGTTGTTGGCTAGTATTTAAGCCACCTTGATCCCTTATATTCCACTCTCTCTCTCTCTGTCATATATATATATATATATGAGGGGAAGATAATCGGAGACTAACCTTTTGTTATAATGAATCAAAGGGATCAAAAACATTTGGACATAACAAAATTGAAACTGTACATGTGTTGCTGTTTGATATTCATAGTTTGTCACAATGTTAAGGATTATAGAGGTTAAATTTCATGTAAATATATACATATATGTATGTTTTATAATATTATAAAAAATGTATACACAATGTTTTGATGCTTTACTTGTATTTACTTCTCCACTGTGTGAACTACTTTTACTTCTTCAGTATTTTGACTAAATTCTTCTAAAAATTTCAAGCCTGCTATTTAAACATTAAGATTTATGTAGGCCATGTATTTAGTAGCCAGTTCTGCTACTTTACTTAATCATTTTGTGGCACCTATATTTTATATTAAAACGGAACCAATAAGGAAGTCTTTAGTTTAAAATTGTTTAATCGGCGGAAAATGTTTAATCGAAAAATGTTTAATCTTTAGGACATTGCTACCATTCTTTGTCCTCTAACAGCATTAAGAAAAAGGAGCGAGACCATGTAAAAATTGTATAAAACATTTTTCTAGAAATGGATCGAAAGGGACAATGGGAAATGTAGAATTTAAATTTAATTTTTAACTGCTCTACAAGTTTTACTAGTTACAAACAGAAAGCCACATTCCGGCAGGGCTTGGCCCTAAAAGCCAACAAGTACAATGTAATTTTAAAGCCAAGTAAACGTTTAATAATTGTTCCAAATTTTGTCAATTACGAGTAGATTTGTAATATCCGCAGCAAGAGAAAGTCGAGTTAATTTTTCGCAAAATCAGTTTTGGTTTTTGCCTCTATCGGTTGCCTTAGAACCTAATATTTAGTTCTCAAGTTTCTTAAAATGATTAAAGTCTGGGATGTTTATAAGAAAAATCGCAGGTAAGCGATTAATTATAAATACAAATCAAAACTTTTGATTATTATCTCCAATATATATATATAAAGTCGCACAAACATCTGAGATCATTGGAGCCCGGGCCCTTCTCAGGTCACTGCCGGCCTCTGGACAGTGTGCTCACATTACAGACAACACTATAGCTATAGCTTAAGAGCTCCTAAGGCGAGGAAATATAAGGGCAGAACAGCTGGATTTGAACCTGGGATTTCTCCGCATTAATAATGCATATGATAAGGTGGGGTGCGCATATTTTGACCCAGTACGAAAAATTAGTGCTCTCTTCAAATTACCGACAAATTCTTCAATTTTCACTGCAGAATTAGTTGCCATCTGGGAAGCTCTTAAATATATAAAAACATTAAAATATTCATTAAAGTTTATCATCGTTTCGGACTGTAAAAGTGTATTATACAAATTAAAATCTGTTAAAATACAAAAGAAATATAACCATATAATAATTAATATAATGGAAATATTAATCCAATTAAAAAGCTTAGGCAAAACAGTGGAGTTGGTGTGGAGTAAGGCTCACTGCGGAATAGAGGGCAATGAGAGGGTGGATGTTCTGGCAAAGCAAGCAGCGCTAAATGGCCCTTTGTTAACGATAACTCTTCCTCATACTGATTTTAAAGCCTATATTAGAAAGGAAATCAATAAAAAATGGCAAAATATTTACACCGACTCTTCTAAAGGACAATTTTACAAATCCATAGTCCCTGTGGTTGGCCTTAAACCTTGGTTCCATAAATCTTCACACTCTAAATTGTTTGCCACTATTATCAACAGACTCCGTTGCAATCACAGTATTTGTAGGAAATATCTCTATAAAATAGGTAAAGCTACATCTCCTCTTTGTTCAGCCTGTGACCGCCCAGAAGATATGGAACACATAGTAATGACATGCTCCAAATTCAAACAGAACAGAGACACTTTGTTTCAAAATTTAAGTTGTTTAATGCCGTTAAACGTGACATACGGCAATATGTTAAAGAACAGAAAAGCATATGAAGATTTGGTTCGTTTTATTAATATCACCTCTCAATCATAATTAACATATATCTGTAATAGTGCACTGGCTAATAGTGCGAACTGATGCCAAAAAAAAAAAAAAAAAAAAATGCATCGAGTTAATCCCACCATTCTGCAAAATATTAAGCAATTAGTTATTCAGTTATTACTTGCTCAACCCAAATAAGCGAAAATGCTTGCTTAGAATTGGTTTTGATTGGTAGGAATTCTTTTTTTTATCCAATTAGCATTACTTTATTTGAATTAGGTAATTCCATTTTAGAGCTGTTTAAAAAATATCATTTTGTGTACTCAAGTCCAGGGAACATATTACGAAATTTGCATTGAATGTCGTATTGAAAGCAACACTGTATTTTTTGCGATTTTCAAGAGGGAAAAAATTTTTTATTTTAACTTTCTTTTGTATACGTGTGTATAAAAACGTCTTTTTTTTTATTATATGACCACTTTTGCCATCAAAAACAACCTAGCGCGTAGGCGATATCAGTAATTAAAGAAATGTTCATAATATGGGCATGTGTCAATAGCTGAAACAAAAACAACAAATCAACAATTTTGTAAGCAAAAAAAAAAAATATATATATATATATGTATAAAACATAAAATAAATGTTGATAACAATCAAATGACCCTTAGTTTTTGTTAGAAGTAAGCCAGTTTAGGAGTAAACTAAGAAGTTGGATGATACATCGTGACTATAACGTATCTCACAATTCTAGTTTGTTAAACTAACTAATTGATTATAAACACTTTAAAGTGTGAACATAGTTCAGCTGTAGATGTGGCCTCTCTTACATTCACTTTACCCACACCTCTTCTTCATTCAATATAAAGGTTACCATCAGTGTTATAACCACTTTGCCGGCTTGTTCTTCATTTATACCATTTACAAGGTGGAGTAACTCGTGTATTTTTGGTTTTAAATAATAAATATTCTTATGAATATTGTATTGTTAATCCAGTTAACTGACAATAATAACTTTACTGCCTTAATGTTAGAAAGAAACTTTGATGATCAATATATTTTTAAATAACTGAACTCATTATTCTTCCCCCAGATGGGCGTATTATTTTAGGGTATAAAAATTTTCATATTAGCACTAAATTCAAATGTTTATATACGTAAATATTTTCTCTTACACTTTTGGAAGAAGATTCGTTCGACAGATTTCTGAAATTAAGTTTTATCAGAAATTATGTACTGATGTGTGACCTGTCAAGCTGAAGTGTGCTGGGATATTGGGTTCGATTCCCGATCTTTGCCTGAATATTGTTTAATGAGTTATGTTCGATTCCTGTGAGACCAAAAATAGTGTTCACTCAGCTTCATAAGAATATGTAGAAAGCTGCAGTTAGTAGTGAACTCTCTATGTGTTGATAGTCAATATTGTTTACCAAAACATCCTGAGATGAGTCAACTTTCGTAAAACGTATTCAGACAAAAAAAGTTTAGCAGATGGATTCTTGCTTTGCTATTGAATTATGAACAAAAATATCAAATAAATAAAAAAATCGTCATTAAAGATAAATTTAGACATACTACAAAAATCCTAAAAATCAAATAAACCAAAATGTGAAATGATTATCTGAAAACTTAAATGGTGAAAAAACGTCCAAATAAAATAATGGAACTAGTAGATTAGTAATAAGTAGTGACTTTTATATCAACTAATGGTGATTACAGTTAAACAATGACGGCATTTAGGTAATGGATGCCAAATGATCTTTCCAACCTTCTTCTTCTTCATCATCTGTTGATGCCGCTCAACAAAGATGTTGACGATGAGTGAATAACATCTACAGAGCGGCGCCATTCTTCCATATGGAATGTGTTTTAGTAAGTGCCGGCCGTACGCCTAAAAGAGTATTCTGTTCGCACTCTTTGTATAGAATGACAGGGCACCATGTTTATATTACTGTACATTCTGGCACGCGCACAACTTCTGTTATTCTGACACTTGAAGAATCCCACTATTTCTTTTATTCCAACATATTACTGACAAATTTGTATTCCATGGTTAATAAAATGTTTAACATAAATTGTAAACAAATGTTTTTTTTTGCTGTTATTATTTAATTAAATATAACATATTTATGATACTTACGTTGATTTATGATTAGGTATTTAAATCCCTTATGATCTTGGCTTATTGCTTATGCTTGTTATTGCTTTTCAGTTGGTCGATTTTTTTTTTTCAACAGTTTCAGTTTTCTCGACCTATTCCAACAGTGTGAGGCCGCTCAAATTAATGCTGATTATGTCTATAAGTGTTGAGAAAAAATAATTGCCTAAACGATTTCAAGGTCTGATGCAGAATTTTCGTAACGATCTGGTCATATATGTAGAGCAGACGTGTGGGATAACCAGGGACATGAAGAAAAGGATAATCTACTTTGTTTTACGAGCAAATGAATGAGAAGATAAATTTAGTCGAAGTGATCGAAGTAAGGATTTTTGTGCCTAGGGTGAGAAAAGTCTAAGAGCCGTAATGTTGGACTTGAACCATGGACGCTGAAATGCAAGTCCAGCGCGCTACCGCTGAGTAATATCACCTCTAATGGACAACTATTTCCATCATTTGCATTTAAGCTACTTGCAGTAATAGTTATATTAAAAAAAGTTTAGATAAAACATTCTGAGTTACTGCAATTACTACAATTAAAAATTTAGTTTAAGATGCAGTAGTAGTAACTAATGGAATATTAAGTCCGCATTATTTGCGATTTCGCGTCTTGATATATTTTGTTACAAATGGCCAAACACCAAAAACCAATCGATGGCCACAAAATGAAGCAAGCTATCACGGAAATGATCTCTGATGCTCTCCAACTCTGCAGACGACTACAACCACTCAGAATATTAACCTTCTCGCATTAAGCTCGAGAGCCCAAGAGTCATTTTCCTTCTAGGTAAATTCCACTCAAATTCCGGTATTTGTCCATTATTTTCTATTGCATTTACTAAAAATATTATTTGGAAAAATATATTATACCAGAGTTTTAAATTTAAGAAAAATAATAAGGAAAAAGAAAGATTTAAGTAAAGCCATTGGGGGTATGCTTTATAACACATGCTCCAACGGGCCAGTGACTTCTTCTATAGGAGGTTTTTAAAGGAATAAACCTATGCTACTTTATAGCCTTCAGCATTCCTAAAGAGGATAATATCCTTGAGATTATTTTAAGTCCTATAGGGTATGCAAGAATTCTTTTTCTTTAACTTCCACAAAATGGCAGATAAAATTGTGGTAATAGGGGAAGTTACCGCTATATTTATCTAGGCATGTTTGGGAAATTGTCAATCACTTGAATATTGACTGCCAATGAAGGAAATACTTTTTTCATATAATTCCCTTTCATGTTTTTGATAATAAGATTATTTTTATACTCTTTCTATATTTATTTAGTTAAAACATATCTTTACAAACTAATGTTATACCTAGCACTGCCCTTAAATACTATTACAAAAGTTCAGTCGCGGATTACAAAGGTTATGTTGTACATTTCGTTATCTAGTTAGTTGCAATTTGTACCTTATTAGTCAAGGTTTAAATGTTTGCCAGTATGCATTTTTTACACATTTAATTAATATGGAAGTGAGGTGAGTATAAAGCCAACTGTATTGCTTGCTGTAAAGCTCTTCACAAAGTGGGTAAATCAGATTCTCATATTTTTGAAAGACTTCATCCTTTGAGTATTACCCGTGAGTTTGTTTATACCATTACGAGGTAGAGCGAAACCCTCTCTTTCAGCGGTCCTCGTACAGTTTGTTCAGCGCGATTAAATCTGTGTCAGCCCACATTAGAAGAAATCCTCTTAGGAAACAAAACAATCATATCTCTCGAGATGGGCATCTAAGAAAGATTTATATTGAAACTGATTAAAATGGACCTAGGGTTGTGCGTAATGGAGAGTCACAGGTAATAGAGCACTTACACCTTGCTCTGAAGCATTTTAGACAGGACAAATCTAAAGTTCGGTTGCAGCATTATGCCCATACTCTTCACAGTCAAATCATGTTTACTGACGAAAACATTTTCAATTCAGAGGAAAAATTTAACCACTAAAATGATAGCGTATCTGCATACATCTCATAAGAAGCACAAGAAGTGGTGAGGGCATTATCCAAGTTCTATTATAGTTTAGTGGGGTGTGTGCTATTACAAGACAACACAAATCTAGTTAAAAGCTGAGCGAAGAATTACCAAGAGGATATTTTAGAACTCGTTGTAATATCTTTAAATCAAAGCCTTTTTTCATATACTCATTGTATGTTTATCACCTGCCCACAAGGCTACGTCCACCCAAGGTTACTAAGAAGACTGAATGTTCCTGAGTGTATTAGTGCAGCAGATTGACGCTTAGGAAGCTCAGATCTCAGTACCATAGACTACATTATTCATATGGTCACATCGTCACATCTTGACAGACTGGCTTGGCAGTGACGACATTTCAATCTGAACAGCTTAATAGGTCTTTATTGCGGGCAGCTGCAATTTTCCACCGGACATTCTACATACTTCGATCCCTGATTGGCCAAGAGGACTTAAAGCGTGCATTAGGTCTAGAGATGCACGTTTTGAATATTTTTTATTTTCAATGTTCTGGAGTACATAAGTTCGTTCTTAAATATAAGTTTTGTTTCATTTCAAACTGGTGAGTTTTATCTACTGTTTTTATCTGTAACAATACTTATTTCTTTTATATCAATATATATAGAGAGTGAGAAATGAAAAATTGTATGATTACTTTAGTTATTATAATTAAAATATTTGTAACTAAATTATGGCTTCTGAAAATAAATTTAATGAGATATGAATGTACAAACCATTACGATATTGTACCCCAGATAATGAATGAAGTTTTTAAAAACTTGTTGGTAGAAGGACTAATAAGTCCACCAGATTTTAATGCATTAGGAAGCATAGAAGCATTTATGGAACCTGTGAGCTAAAACATTTCTTCTTTGTATACAGTTTATTCAGATGATCTTGCTTGCAAAAAGTTACAGGAAGTTCCCTGTTTTCTAGTGATACTACCGACTGGATATACTCTAAATAGACAGACGAATATAGGATTCAAGAAGGAACCCATTTAATTTGAGTTTGAATATCTCTGTTCTTAAGTTATATACAATGTAACTAGTAATTTAATATATGAGTACATTTCTGCAAACAGCGTAGTGTAAGATACATTTTCACCAGCTCTAGATTCTATTAGATAAAATACGTTTTACTAACTTTTATTTTATGTCCGAACAGTTTATGACCGACAAATGTTCTGGCCTACAAATTAGCCTACATATGACACTAGAAAAAAAACGCTACTGTTTACAGTAAACACTATGGTTTTTCCTTCGGGAAAATAGTAAAAAAGAGGAGTCAGATAAAAAAAAAGTCTGTTTGACGGATAGAGGATCTAAGTAACGGAAATATCGGACCTCCTGCGGTGTGCTGTCATACTGTTCAATAAAAAATATGTGTGCTATATCTTTTGGGAAAAAAGTGATATCATGGCATACTCACACATACAGACTGAAAGATTTGATACCAATATCTAGTTCATTCTATAACCTACAGACAGAATGTTGTATTAAATAAAGATATATATGTCATTGTATCAACAGGATATCTTCACGATTTAATAAAATCTGAAACAAATCAATAATAAGTAAATAAGTCTACATTACTGTTCCCCCAAATGCTTGGAAGCACCATACAATAGAAATGGGACGTTGCAGAAAGATTAGCAACAATGAATCATAGTAGAATTAAATCAATATAGCATAGGTTCTTCCATTAATAAACTGTAGTTTATCGATTATTAGTATCAACAATCATTAGAAAAATATTTATTTTCACGAACGTACATTAAATAAGGAAGTTATATGGTAAAAATAAATTAATAAAAAAAAGATACGAAACATAGGTACGACTTTTTTTTTATTGCATATATCAAAATTTTAATGAACTAATTTTCTATAAACCTGGATTTTTTAATACTCGTTTTATTGTCTTTAACTAGATCGATTATGGAATGTTATACATGACATACATTAGTTTTAGCATCAGATAGTGAATGTGGTTACATGGCAGACCGTATGACAGCGCTGCTAAATCAGCATAGACATACTGGCTGGGCAATTTCATTTGTAATTTTAATTTTTCGAAACAACTCACTGCCCAAAATCGATCGAAAAACAATCTGACCGAAAAGCAGTTTTAAGTAACAGTGATCGATTTATATTTGTGCAATTAGCAATCTGAGTTTCAAAATAAATAATTTGGAGAACTAAGAAATAAGTTGGAAAACTTTTAAAAAATCCCCCCCCCTCCCCTAAAAAACCTTAGGAACATATTCTATAAAGTCGTATTTTCTGCCTACTGATTTGATTCAAATTTGGAATTCTATCAATGCTTCTGATGTGGTAAAACCATACATTGTATTGAGGTGGTACTTTAGAGGAAAGCTAACGCTACTGTTTCCCCCAGAATCACCCCAAAAGTAAGTTTTACTCGAATAATAGTTCAAATGAATGTGTTAGTTATTTATGTGAGTAGATAGTATATGATTTTTAAAGAAACTCGTCGGAACCGTTATCGATAAAATTGCGATAAATTAAAAAAAAATTTCAGGAAATTCAAACTTTCGGTATTTTTGACCGAAAACTTAATGTCAGATGCAATGGTAGTTTCTAAACGGTATATCAGGTTCATTCCATGCAAGCTAAAAGCTTACATAACCCATTAAAGCATATTAGTAATTAACTAATAACATATGAGCAAAAGTCATATCATTATACTTTACATTTGTAACAGCAACCAAAGAGAGTAAAGAGAAGAGAAACAAACCCAACCACTCTCTCGGACTGGAGTGGGAGAAACTGTATAAATATAGCGACGGACAGTCCATGGAGGACAGTTCACTAAAGCTCAATATAGTTCACTATAGGTCATCATCTCGCCAGTCACTTCGTGACATTTTCATACCACTTTACCTTGACCATTCACTATTGTAGTGTCCAGGCAGACAGTATCTCCATATTATTATTATACATAGTTAACCAGTGTTAACCCAGTCTTTTCATTTTAGACCTCAATTCTCTCCACCTAACACATCCATTATAGACTATTTATTATCTACGAAACTGTAATATTATAATATACTGGTATTATAATAATTCAGTATCATTGCCCTTTCAATCAATCGAAATCAAAATATATGTACATTCTCAATGAACATATTCGAAAATAAATACTACACTGACCTTTTAATGAAGAAGAAAGCGTTACATACACGTACACTACCTATGAAACAATCTGTAACTAGCACTTATAATTCTGGATTATCGCCCTTTCAATCAATCAAAATCAAAATATACAAGTATGTACTCAATGAACATTGCAAACAGCAATTTTTCGTTTATGAGTAATATTGTTTCTCTCTCTCTCTCTCTCTATACATATATACATATATGTATACTCAACACACACGCACACACTCATTCACTTATACACATACACATAGACTATTTGCTGAAAAAAGTTTTCGTCCTCAGGGATCCTCAAAATATGTATTTTCGGTGAAAATTCAATTTTGTAAATTTGATACGTTACTAATACTTCCACTTACGAGGAGTAACAGGAAATAAAAATGTTTAATAATAATAATAATAGTAATAAGAAGAAGAAAATTCGGTGTAACATTTTTTGTTTTTCTTCGAGTAAAGTTGAAATTATTTAAGAAAAAAACACGTTTTCCAAGTTTTGTGTGTATTTCTGTTTTTCATATTAGTGGAGGGGATAATATTGGGCGGAAAGTGAGAGAGAGTGAGCGAGTAAGAAAGAGATATATATATATATATATATATATAGGCACATTACGTGACTAGCATGATGTTATTATGGAAAAGGGTGGAGTCCTATTTTATATATTAATATAGGGCAGATATCTGCTGGTCCAAACCCACCAACCACAGGGAATTGTCTTTAAGGTTCGTGCCCGGCTATAATCAATAAATACTAACTATATATCTACAACAAAATATTCTAATCTGTTGCGTTGGATATGTACGAACATCTTTATATAGAGGTTTTTATACTGAGTTGCATCATCTAATGAGGTATTAAAAGTTGTTTACAGTAAAATATTAGTATTTTGTTTCAGTAACTTGAAAAAACTGAAGAATGAAATTCATTTGAAGGATTTATTTCAAAATGAAATGATCTAAACGCATATCAAAAATAAAATTAAAACAGACGAATTGATGTATGATATACAGAAACAATAGGGCGGTCCATTGTTCTTATTATTCTCAAGCAACTGTTATCGTCATCTTTGATATTTATGTTATTCCTTACAAGAATAACTTTTCGCAAATTGCAATTGAATAATCACCGATACCTACATATTTTACGAAAAAATCCCCTGTATACGAAAAAATGTTTTTTAATGGCAAGATCTCTGTGTGTGAACAACATCAAGGGATTAGATGTAAACGTTTCGGTCAATATCCGTCAATTCAATGTATGACATAAATGATTTTTTTTTTTATATATAACGGCTGCAACAATTTTCTTTAAACATATAAAAATCTAGCACATTTATGTGAAACCTTTAATGACAATTTTTTTTTGGGGGGGGGGCACTTCTTAGCGATTCAGATCTTTACATGTTGGATTTTCATATAAACTCTAAAAATCTTCATCGTCTTAATTTAATTGAGACCATATTCTAACGATGAAATTGTTTCTTTTCCAAAAATTCCCATCATGCCATCTGAATTATCTTTCCTGCATCTGAAACACCTGCAGTTTCCTACTACAATGTTATGAATTAACAAGTTGCCAGAGCGACTGAATCATCAAACTGACAAGACCAGTTGATTTGCTGTACTAGTAGCAGTTAATAAAAAAAGCGCATAATTTGTTAAGCGTAGCATAATTGGTTTTCTACAATATAATCACTTTTTATCGACTTTTTTCGATGTAATTGGAAGTAGTGCTGTCGTGTCAGATTTGGATCATACATTTTTTTTTACAGACATGAACGTATACATTAAAGGCCCCCTTTAGTTTGATAAAAGTATTGTTAGGTTTGGGTGTGTATGTATGTATGTGTTTGTGTGTGTATATTCAAAGATTATATTCCATTGGATTATTACCTTTAAATCCTACATAAATTTTGCAGTAAAAGTCGGCAAATTGCACTGCTATAATTTTTTTAAAACACATTTTCGACGGTCCAGCTTAACGTAACTCCGATGTTTACCTGTGTATGTTTACTTTGTCGCTTGCTCTTCTATCGTAAGGGGGAGTAAGGCGACAGCTCTGGGACTGGCTCGCTTTGGTATCGTTCTTTTGGCTGAATTTCGTAAGCTTATTTGTAATATCTGGAGCAATTTATAAGGATCTCATGTCCGAACTGTTGCATGTGTAGTGTACAATCTATTCAGCTGAAATAGTTAGTCTGATTCTTCACCTTGTCACGCTTCGTTTTTCCAGCAACTCTTCGAAGATATTTTATTTCCTGAGCCTGGAAACGGTCTTCATCTTTCATAAAAACTTCGTTTTAGTTACTATACTTAGGTAAACGTCTTTTTATTATTTAAAACATTTTTTGGGGGGAAAAAATTATTTTAGTGAGAGTTGTGAAGAAGTAAAGCTTCTCTTTAAAATGCCATTTCAAAAAAAAAAAAGTGGATAAAAGAAAATTGCTTTTTTCCACCACATATTTTTTTATAAAAACTTAAAAAAAATTGAAGTATGTAAGTTTCTTTTCAAAAATTGGTTATTCAAAAATAACTTATTTAATAGTTTGAAGTAATTTTAACAAAAGCCCAGCACTGGCAGGCGGACTGTCGTTAGTCGTCAATCTTTTTCATACAATTAATTCAACGGCATACAATAAATCGGTAAGTTTTAAACAAGTAAATATGCTGAAGTGAAAACATGACCAAAACAGGAGTTTTGAAACTAACATTGCAAGTAAAATTGACCCATCAGCAGTAGAAAGACATATTCAAATAAAGATTGTTATTTTTAGCAAGGAAACAACAAGTGGCGAAGTGTATAGAGAGAATGGGAAACAGCGAGAGTGTGACAAAGAGGGAGAGATATTTCCTAGAAGAACTAACATCTCTATCTAGTGGGCTGTTCTAGGAGTTCGTCTAGTTATATGCAAAACTTGTATATGTGTATGTTTGTGGTGATTTACATCTCCGTGTGTATGCAATGAACCGACGACACAGATTCACAAACACACGCATACAGCTCGCATTATATAGTTTTATACAATAGTCTGATAGTAACTTTGACAAGAGTGCCGCTGTCACGACATTCTCTTTGTAAATCTTTCTAACCGCATAGCTAACCCTGTTTTGTGTTCACTTATTTGCTTGGAAAACTGAAAGAGTAGTTGATTATTACATTCTGTAATTTACAGTATATTGACAACCATTACATTTTCTTACTGCTGTAAGTGGAAGTTTTGTAATAGTATCAAATTTTCTAATTGCGATCAAACATGTTTTGAGATCCCCTGAGTTTGAAAGTGGTTGTTTTACAGAAACTTGGCAGGTGTTTGTGTGAAAAAGTAAAGGAAATTCAAACATGATATTCCGTTTAAGTATCACCAGTGGGATACAAGTTATCATCGAAATTCCTCGACATGATTTATTACCAATTTACTTCTTTTAAATTTTCATATATTGCCTATGCACATACCGATCTATCATTTTTATGTAAATCATTTTGCTTAAAAAAATCTGGTGTAAAATACTCACACAACTTTCTCTTACTCCTGTTCTCAAACTTATAATTGACAAATGTTATAGTTTGTGTACCAAATATAACGAAATTCGTCGGAAACTGAAAAAACTGTTCAGTAAAAGCGCACTTCCGGTTTACTAAATTTCTTAAAACTCGGAATTTTGGCCATCTATTTATATCTAATTACAACATATTTAATTCTAATTACCATTATTTAGATTATAGAATTGTCTAAAATGCCCTTCCCCATACCTGCCCTTAAATGAATTTTCCCAGAGAAACGTTGCAAATAAAAGCTGTAGCTCTTTGTATGTGTAGTTCATATAGCAAGTTTGAAGAAAATCGTCGGAGCCATTTTTGAGAAAAACGCTAGAAAGTAAAAAAAAACAACAAGTAAGGTGGTACTTCCGGTTGAGGCATTTTGACAGATAACGCACCGTCAGATCCCACGGTGATACCTAAACATAATATCAAGTTTCAACTTTCTACGGTTTTTCGTTTTTGAGCTATGCTGTTCGTATACATACAACACACACACACACACACAAAGACCATTTGCTAAAAACCACTTTTTTGGACTCAGGGGACCTCAAAACCTATATTTCCTATGAAAACTCAATATCGAAAATTTGACACGATTTCAGTACTTCCTCTTAAGGAGTAAGCGAAAGTAAAAATTATTTTTCTGGAGATGACGTGACTTTAGACTTCCTACTGAAGTGTCATTCTAGTGTACCATTGTACATTTAGGATCTATCAAATGTTAAAATGTTCATAGCGATTAAATATATTGCTAAACTTCCGGGTTTGAAGAAAATCAGAAAAAATTGAATGTGCTAATTTCCTGGACAGTTTATTACTTACTCTAACTACCGTTGGAGGTTGTAATCGTCAAATATTCGAAATCGAGTTTTCACCAGATATATCCGTTTTGAGGTCCCCTGAATCCAAAAAAGTGGTTTTTAGCGAATGGTCCGTGTGTCTGTGTGTGTGTGTGTGGTATATGTAGGACAGCATACCTCAAAAACGATAAATCGCAGAATGTTCAAACTTAATATTACGTTAAAGTGCTACCAGGAAACCTGAGAATAACTTTTCGTAAAAAGCGTTCAAACCGGAAGTGCCACTTTACTAAATGATTTTTTTCAGTTTTTTGAGATTTTCTGGAAAACGGCTCCACCGATTTAAACTTTAAACTTGCTTTTATCAACTATACAAAGAAAGAGCTACAACTTTTAATTGAAACATTTCTCACGGAAAATTCATTTAAGGGCACTTTTGAGGATGCCGAGGGGGTTGAGGTTTTCTACTAAACTGTTATTTCAGTTAATTACACAATTCTATCATTTAAATAATATTAATTAGAATTAAATATGTTGTCGAAATTCCGAGTTTGAAGAAAAATCTGATGACAAGAAGTACGTTTTTATTAAACAACTTTTTCAGTTTTTGCGATTTTCTCCATAAAAAACAGCGACGAATTTCATTAAATTTGTTATACTAACTATAGAATTTGTCAGTTACAGTTTTGTAAACTTACTGCAGTAAGAGAAAATTGTGTGAGTGTTCACGTCAATTTTTTTTTTTACTTTCTCTTACTAAAAAAAAAAGAAGTATTGCTAAAGAGAAGTAGCTAAAGAGAAGTATTGCATTAGAGTCAAATTTTCGAATTAAAGTTTTGGCCAGAAATACATGTTTTGAGTTTTCCTCAGTACGAAAAAATGTTTTTAGCGAATAGTCTATATGTATGCGTGTGTGAACAAAGTATCTCAAAAATGTTGGTAGGTCCGTCTGGCATGATACCTGATAATTACTTCCGGTGTTACACGGACGGTTCCAGGTCTGGAGCTGCGGTCTATTTTGAGACCGGAGATCATTTGGCAGTATCTCTTGGTGAATGGACCACGGTCGTCCAGACTGAGGTTTATGCTATTCTTTGTTGTGTCTTGGATGAGAGGGTACGTAACACTAACTTAAAAGGTGTTTGTACTGCTCGGACAGCCAGGCTGCGCTGAAGGTGCTGAGTTCATGTGTCTTCACTTCAGGTGGTGTTAGAATGTTCTAAAAGACTGGAAGAGCTTTCTTTTCTGAAGAATGTGCTTCTAGTCTGGGTGCCAGGTCACATGGGGATTTTTGGGAATGAGGAGGGGGATAGGTTTGTCAAATTAGGCGCCTCTCTTCCTTTCATTGGTCCCGAGCCTGCTGTTTTGGCGTGTTTTCTGGGACATGTCTGACATGTCTTCACAGCATTCTTCCTTATGGATGAGCTCAGTTGGTTTTCGGCAGTCCAAAATCCTCATCGGAGGTACGGGCAAGGCCATTAGTGAGACGTTGCTGCGTTTTTCACTGAGCGCTTTCAGGCATCTGGTTGGATCTCTTACTGGACATTGTGGTTTAAGAGCATCTCTACATAATGGGGCTTCCAACGGGGGTATTGGCTCTTCAGCCTACGCCACCGCGAAACCCCAAGGATCTATTGTGGCACTTAATGGGGCTTATGCCGGTCCATTTTGTAGAGTCTGTGAGACAAAGGAGAAACACCCATCCTTCTTAGACTGATTGCTTGGGTTGTGAGGAAATTAGGTCAGGACCTTTGGTCGGAATAGCATGTCTTTGGAAGAGCTTAGGCTATTTCCGCTTAAGCTTATTGTCCGATTTATTCGGACTGCGGTGAATCTTAGATGGGTTAGATCCGGGTTTGGATTTTTGTTCTAGACCCGGTTTGTTGTTGCTTTTCTTGGGGTAGCAATATGGACCCAGTGAGGCTTTGGATAGCGTAGGGTTTCCCTCCCCACAGACAAATAATAATAATAATAATCTCAAAAATGAAAAGTCCCAGGAAGCTTGAACTTGATATTCTGTATTGCAGCGAAGATAGTGGACACGAAGATTTCGAGCAGAACCATCAACCAGAAGTATGACTTTATTGAAAAGTTTTCAGTTTTTTTTTAAACTTCGTGTCCTATGCACATCCATTAATACTTATCACTTGATTATTTGAAACATTTTCACGGGACAATTGATTTTTCCGGGGGTTTTGGGGTGAACAGTAACGTTTAGCATTCCTCTAAAGTACTATTTCAAATCAATGTATGGTTTTTACCATTTATGTATTATTAAATATACGTTGAAAGCAATGATAGAATTCCAAATTTGAAGAAACTCGGCTAACCAGAAGTGCATCTTTACACAATTGGTTTTTTGGAATTATCTCGAAAACCAAGACAACGATTTCCTTTAAACTTGGGATGCTGAACTGCTCATATATAAACCTATCACTTTTATCTGAAACAGTTGTTTGAAAACACATTGATTTTTTATAGTTTCGCGGAATATGTGGCATTAAAAATCAAATATAAGGGTTTGGTTCGATGTTACTGGCGTGCTCTTCTGTTCATCCTGCTTGGATTAGTAGGGTGGTACTTGCCCCCCACCACCCACCAACTCTATATTTGAAGCAACTCAAATGAGCAGAATTTGAAGTTTAAAGATAATTTGTCCTTTTATATAATAATTGTAATTAAAAGGAGTAAGAAAAAGTCGCCTAAGTGTTTAACACATTACTCTTCAATAAAAACACCAGCGAGTTTCCTTTTAATTCATTTAACGATCTATCACTTTTGTTTGAAGCTGTTTAAAAAAAAAATGATTTAGAATTTTCGAAGCTTGAGACGCCATATTCCCCTGCTGAAGTACCAATTAGTTTCTATTCTCCTATACCTATATAATACTGAATCGGAAAAAATGTGTCATATAGTAAATAAGTGTTGGACTAGGGGAAAATTGTGTGAATGTCCCCAGAGTTTCTCTATATTTTTTTTTCATATTTTAAGGTTTACATAATTGTAATTGAGTTTTGTAAAGTAAAAATCAATAAGAACTATTTAATTAAATTAATACTTAATAAGCAGTATGAATTGTTTGTAACAAAGAAAAAGTGGGCACTAATACAATTGTTAATGGTAATAGTATCCTACAAAGCAATGCTTGGGAAATTGTATAGCACTAATTTAGCGTCCGGGACAATATTGTGTATAAAGCTTTGCAAAGATATAGTAGGCAATTGCTGTGACTGGTGCTGCACTCTTTCTATTGCAATATTAATGTAAGAAACATTGGATGTTTTTCTGTGTATCCGTGAAGTTTATATCCATTAGATGACTTCTTAAGTGAGAGATGCTTGCTTACCTTACCACACATACTCAGGCTATTGCTGTTGCTGGTAATACTTCTTTGAAGCTGAACAGTAACTTCTTACAAAGTTATTTACGTGCTACTAACAAAACTGACTACACTAACACATACATTTCACTCTTCTTACAACAACACTCTTCTTGGTATTTGTGTATTACTGCACAGCCCCACCCACTCACACTTACTGGCAGACACTTACAAGAAGAAGCCTGTTTAAACATGTATTTTTATTGCACGGAACCACCCTACCCATACTCCCTTTGGACGACTTTTGCATTCATCTTTATGGGTTTTTCTCTCATCCGTCTTCATTTACTTTGGAGGTTTGGTTTGGGTTGGAGAAACCCTCGCCGCAATAAGCTCTCTCCCCAAAGCGTGGCCCTCCTTTGGTACCCAAACACCCAGCAGTTCTGATGCAGTAGCCCCAACCATATTCTAACTCTCTCACAAACCACTGCAATGTCAATATTTCACCAAAAAGAAATACATACTTTTATTAACCTCTCTCCTTCATTTATCTTCTTGCCAACTCTTCTTTAACAATTTACTATTAGTTTGCGTCAATTACCAATTTCAGAAAATAGAAAATAATGGTCCATGTTAATGTTAACTATTTTTTTGAATGAAGCAATTGTCCTGATTTTAGGCGTATATTCTGGAACTGTTACATTGTTTTTTCCTTCACCTACTTTTGGATTTTGCGTTTGGGTGGTCAACTTATTTTTCAACAAATGTTTAGTATAAGAACTTATGAAAACACACTCAACCGAAATAACAAGCAGAATAATAAATACCAGTGGTCTAGGTACAGTTTTCAAGTATAGATTATCTGTACTGTAAGCACATCGTACATAGGCAACAATTTGAGACCAATTGTGCCCATTTAATAGTTTTAACATGCTCTCCATAGAGATCTCATCTTTCCCCAATATTTTCAATCTATAATTTCCAAGAGCAGGACATACCACCAAAAAGTAATGCAAGTCTTCCTTGAGTCCCATGCTACACAATAGGCAGTCCGATAAGAACTCAGATATCTATGGTTTATATCTTAAATTAATCATTTCTGATCTTACTTTTATAATTAATTTATAATCCAGAAAACTCTGGGTTGTTAGATAGTGGTCACATGAACTAAACTGAAACTTGAGGTGCTTATATAGTAAGTGAAAAGCACTATCATTAACTTTCATGTATAAAGTATTATTTTAAAAATTAATCATATTTAGCAATAGCGTATCCAAATTCTCATCCCACTGTTCCCATTTTTATGAACATTTTTATGAGACTATTTAGAGACTCATATATTGTATTGAACGTGGCAAAAATGAAAAAAAAAAAAAATAATGTGGTACTTCCGCTTAACGAACTTTCGCATTTCCGATTTTATTGTTTTTGAGATATTTTTTTTTTAGGCACACACACACACACACACACATATATAAATCATTCGTAAAAACATTTTTTCCTATTCACTTGACCTTCAAAACCTATTTCCCGGTGAAAATCAATTTTATAAATTACACACAGTTGCAGTATTTTCTCTTATATTCGAGTAAGAGAAATAAAAAGTAAACGGAAAGTAACAGTAACAATTAATGGCTATATTGAAAAGTTTTTTTGAATCCCCCAGACTTGTAATAACTGATTTTAATGCATGTCATTGTAGAATTTGTTACCTTTCTTCTCCCTACTTTTTCACGATGTCATCAGTGGCCGTAAACACATACTCCAATGTATGTATATTGTTACAGTGACTTTGTAAATTCTTTAGCATTCTCCGGACACATCAAATCAAATTAGCCACTGTATATACTGAAGTACAGTACATATATACATATATATATATACAAGTCCAACACTTCATCCACTGTTATGCTAATTACCCATAAAAGTTATGTTAAACACTGTTATTGCTCATTATTGTGTATAGTAAACGTCACTCACAATGGCTGTAACTACATTTAAATTTTAAAAGAAACATGGTAAAGTCTTGCAGACTAGCTGAATAGCAAGTTCAACAACTGAATGGCAGCAGCACTTGTCATTTTTTATTTCTTACCATTCAATAACAAACATGAAAAATTTATGTAAGATATTATACGTATATATAAAAGCCAGAAACTTGTTTTCATCATAAGTCAGAAACTGTTCTCATACAATATTCAAATCTGAAAAGCATTTCTCTTTGAATTAATCAGAATAAAATAGAAGTCGCTATTTACTATGAATTGACTCTAAATAGAACTCGGATACGATTCCTATTAAGAGATTTATTGGTTAACGACTTCGTAACGTAACTTCCTGATGGAAATGTCAGCAAAACGGGAATGGGCAACTTCCGGACCTGCTGGCTACCAGAACCTTAAAATCAGATTTCTGCCTTCATGCGCGCCTATGTATACTTTTTAATATCAAATTTATTGAACATTTAATATCTCTATTAGACTAATTTGGGATTGACAAGTATTGTATGTAATATTGTATTTAACATACACAAAACAATTTCAAATACATATTATAGCTTTTAATACGTGTAAATTATTGTACCGATTTTAAATAAAATCGTTTGAGTCGTTTACGAAAAAATTGCAAAAATAGGAAATAAAAAATCTGATATGAAACACTCACACAATTTTCTCTTACTCTAGTTATTGTAATTGACAAATTTTACAGCCAGTTTACAAATTTAATGAAATTCCTTGGAGTTTTTATGTAGAAAATCGCTAAAACTAAAAAACTATTCAGTAAAAACGCGCTTTCGGTTAACTAATTTTCTTGAAACTCGGAATTATGGCAATCAATTCATTTCTAATAAAATTTTTCTAGATGGTAGAATTGTATAATCAACTAAGATAGCCCTTTAGAGGAAATCATAACCCCACCACTACACCAAAATTCCCCTTAAATGAGTTTACCCGGAGAAATGTTTCAAATCAAAGTTGTAGCTCTTTAGATGTATAATTCACAAAATTCTTTTAAAGAAAATCGTTGGAGCCATTTTAGAGAAAATAGCAGAAAACTGAAAAATTCTTTTCAGTAAAAAGGCACTTCCGGTCATCTGATTTTCTTCAAACTCAGAATTTCAATAACATATTGGGTAATAACAGTACTAATTAATATTATTTAGCTGATAGAATTGTGTAATAAACTGAAATAGCACTTTAAATGAAAACCTAACTCCACCCCTCCCCCAAAAGTGCCCTTAAATGCATTTTCTCGAAGAAATATTTCAAATAAAAATTGTAGATCCTTGTATGTGTAGTTGATATAGCAAATTTAAAAAAAAATCGTTGCAGCCATTTTTGAGAAAATTGCAAAATAGTGAAAAAAAAATGTTGTAAAGTGGTACTTCCGGTTGAGGAATTTTGACAGTAACATACTGTCGGATCCCATTGCGATACCTAAACCGAATATCAAGTTTGAACTTTCTGTGATTTTTCGTTTTTGAGCTATGCTGTTCACGTAACATACACACCATAGACCATTTTCTAGAAACCTCTTTTTCGGACTCAGGGGACGTCAAATATAATATTTCAAAATCTTATTCCCCGGTACTTTGGTAGAACTTAAACGAAGCATCAAGTTTGAACTTTGTGCGCTTTTCCATTTTTGAGTTATCCGGAACCATACACACGCCTCACAGACCAGTTTTTCGTACCCAAGGGACTCAATCCATGTATTCCCCCGAGGAAAACACAATTTCAGAACTTTGACCACACATGGCTTCTTCATATTGCTTCCTACTTTTTGAAAAATATTTTTAGATTGTCCACAAAGTATGCATTGCTCCGTACAAAACCTCTTTTTTAGGAAAAATAACATTCCTTTTTCCGAAGTTTCCGTGTTTATATCGCGTCAATGTTCTGCTAGAGACCGACTTCGCCCATATTGCAATGAGCTCCTTCAGGGTCGTGATCTCCTCCATCGCTATGTTACATTTTAGTTTTATTTATTTTACTTTGTTTTCCCTCAGTAGTATATCAAAGTACAATATACGGTTCCACCAAGTGATGACAAAGAAAAAGATCGAAATGAACACTACAAACCAATCCAAAACAGCGCCGCAACATTTAGAAATTGCGGCTCTTCCCGAACTGTATTAATTGCAAAAAATGTATAAAAGTGGCAGGCTTTTTTGTATTCACATTACAAGTTGTCGAAGTCCAGTGTATGCTAAACGAAACAAAAATTTAAAGACAATTAATAGCAGGAAAAGGGGCAAAGTAGTGGAAACTATTAAATTTAAGTTTATTTCATTGCTTTATTAATCGCACCAAAAAAAATACTACGTTGTTAGAAATCTCTATAATCTAATGAATATATATCGTATTTTTACTGAATGTAACGCCTTTCTATTATATTACTATTCCAAAACAAATTCGAACCTTATGGAAAACCTTACCCAAAAAAAAAAGCCTTTAGATTAGACTGTGCTCCCAGAATGGGATCCCTCTGTTCTAACCGACTGGCAAGCTACTAAAAAAAGTTATGAAATAATAAATTCGTTATATATACAAAAATAAATAGAGCTCCCTAACCATACCCCCCCCCCCCATATCAAATGGAAGAAGAGACCAAGCGAAACATCTCCTCCCTTTCGTACCAATATTCCCACAAATAGTATTGGTCCTATGAAAGGCCATATTGGTGTCCAGTTTAGGTGTGCTGTTGAATCCAAACTATTGTATTATCCTTGTAAACATATCAATATAAGGTCCCTGTTTCTTTACTTCCGGTTTTCTTTTTCTAGAATATTTACAATAAATTCATTTTTTCCGATGTCATATTACAATAGTTTGCATTCTGCTACATACATATGAAGGCACACATATGAAGGGAACACTGTATATTCACGAATACACACACATACACAGGCCTTTTATTGCAAAAAAAAGCTTATTAAACGATGCAATCATTAAAAAATATGAAATCAACTTCATAATCCGATATTTGTTAATTTGTGATAAAAGAACAAGGAAATATTAGCAATAAAAACAAATGTAATTTTCATTCAACTAAGAAAAAACAGATCTTAGATAAAAATTGCCACACAGTTTTCCATCCTTGAACACCATTGAAATCTTGTTTTAAATAAATAGCAGACGGTTTTAGAAAAGATGCAAAACTGAATAATTAATTTCTAATGATCGATTTTTTTTATGGAAATTTTAAGATTCTTTATTCATTTAGCAAAATTTGAATTTCATAAGATCATTTGTTTGTGAATTACCTATTGTTACTATAAATTTGAATACCTTTCTGCCATTTATTTGTATTTCATACATGGTTAAGAATATTTTAAACCTAGCACAAGAAAGACTGAAAATTCATGGTACATACTATGGAGGAACCATTCTCTAAATCCCTTCTTCATTAGTGGGCCTAAAAATTGGGTCTGTAAATAATACGAAAAATTGAATAAAGTCCAGTGTTTTTATATTGAGCAATTATTTTGATTTACTTTTCTATATACAAAAACAAATCAGAGTTTTATTTTTTGGTATAAAATTTAATTAAATTTAAATTTGGTTCAATAATCAGTTATTCCAGAATTTACAAATAAGAAATCTTTAAACAAATATTTGTTATTTATTGTAGTTTCAGAATTTTACAAATTACTTATGAAAATGAAAGTAAATAGCAGTATTACTCAGACGCTGATATCTTTGAACAAGTGTACCTATATATTTATTTTTATATATAGTAATATAATATTATATTACCTATATTATTATTATAGTATTTATATTATAGTACCTATAGTATTACGTATAGCATTTTGCTTGAAAATTTAAATTAAGTTGTAATTGAAGATTTATCCATCTATTTATCTATTTATCATACAAGGGTAAAAGAAAGTTAAAAATAAAATTTTATTAGGAAAAACTAAGTATTTTAAGCAGTTAGATAAAACTCATAAAAATGGAAGCAATAGATTGGTTGATTAGACAAGAGCAGGTGATATGTAGCTACAATTACTACCTAAACAAATTAACAAGCTATATCATTAACAATATTACAGTCTATTAATTTCGGTTTTTATCTATTAATTAATCAAAATCATTAAAATATAAACTTTTAATCATGTTTTAATAATTTTTATATTATTAAATATAAAATTTTAATTCTTGATACAGTTTAAGAACGCTATCAGCCTGAGATTAGCAAAACTGAAATAACATTTCAGAGGAAAACATAACCCCATCCCTGCCCCCCAAATACCCCTCTTAAATAAAATTTGCCAAAAAAATGTTTTATATAAAAGTTGTAGCTCTTCATAAATGCAGTTAATATTCCAAGTTTAAAGAGAATATTGGAGCGATTTATATTTTACTGTAGTATGACTAAAGTTATATAGGGCTCTGAGAGTAATTATATAGATAACCTTAATTGCTGATAGCATATCTTACGTAGAAAAACGTTCTACCTGGTAAGAAGAATACAAAACTAAAAGATTACTTAAGGAAGATGATCTGACAGCATCCTTTATAATGGGTATGTTGAAGGAGAGAAAATGGTTTGGTTTGAATGAACTGTTATAATGTTAAAAGGGACACTGACTGCCTGGACTTTACACTAAAATGGTAGAGTACAGTAGAGTAGTAAAGGGTAAGGTAAATGACACGTTGTGACTGGCGAGTGAACTCTGTTGTATATCTATCTCCCGTCGCTGTATTTATGCAGTTTCTCCCACTCTAGTCCGAGAGAGAGGTCCTGCCATTTTTGTCTCTCTTTCTCTGCTATGAATCCTTTCTTTGGATTCTATTAGATCCTTAAAGATAGTTTGAATTGTGGTGGAGAAGAGCCCAAAGAAGAAGGCGATTAAGATAGTTTCAATTGAAAATGAGAAGGCAGTGATAGTGGAAGGCTGACACCAGCAAGACAATGGATACATGGTCCCAGCGAGGACCAAAATTCCAAGTCAACCATAGCGCTGTAGATTTACTGATATTTTTGTTTTGTTTTTGCAATTTAACAAAAACAAAAATAGATAATTCTGTTCACTTTCATAAAAAACTATCGCCAAAACGGTTTTTTCCATTTCTTAGGACGTTTCTTTTTATGAAAACGCAATGCAAAAATTTCATTCAAACCAATTGTCTAAACAACTGAAAATGTATTTTTTTTTTTTTTGCTAGTAAAAATCATATAAAATAATTAAATATCTAACAAACTAGAATTTTACAACAGGGCGGAAAGTAATCAAGTTCAAATATTTAACATAATTATACTGTTAACATTGATAATTATAAAGTAATTTGTAGTAGCGCGCGCACAGACGTACACAGAATGTGGGTGGTTAGTGGTAGATAATAAGGCTCGTATGTATAACAATTGAAAAGTATTAAATTTACAAAATGAGAATTAAAAAAAAAAAAAAAATGGTCTGTCTCAATGTTGTATTATATAATTATATTTTGTATATATATATGTGTGTGTGTGTTACATGTGGTGAAGGGTGACGGAGGTGTTGGGGGGGGGGGCGAGCCATGTTGTGGCGGTGCTCTATATATATATATAGCGGGCAGTAAATGAACTTCTCTCTCCTTCCTATACAACATATGTATGTATAGTATACATTGGAGCGAATAGTGGCCCCCATTGTTGTAGGTTCTCCAATTAGACAGATTGTATCTATAATTAATAACACGTCACTTAATTGATTTATCAGAATATATATATACTCCTCGTAGCATCAAATACCACCCACTAAGAGACATAGTGGCCCCTCTTACTCGTTCCCCCAACTATTAAATCCTTATGTATATATATACATGTATACAAAGTACATAATATGACTTTTAAATTTATATTGTACAGCTCTTCTAAGGAAATCAAAATTTAACCAATAAATTGATTCTTTAGTTATTTGTGGACATTATTATTTTACATTTACAACATTTGAATGAATGTTGATATCAAATAATGTAAGATCGCCTATTTTAATTATAACATGCAAATTGAATATTTGTATAAATAGATATATATAAAGGGTATATAAAAAAATGAATCCATAAGATATATAAAAAGGTATATAAAGTTCGAGCTTCATGCAATTTTTTATTTATGAGATATAATTCTTGACACACATACAGTTTATAGATATTTAGCCAGTATATATTTCGAGATTAATTAGGATGCCAACTATTGGAAAGGTAAAAACCGGGGCATATAACAATACACGTTTAAATGTGGTATAGGATTTTCCAACAAATTTTTCTTTGGAACTTTTCAAGCATTTTTTTTAGATCCATTATATTTTTTCAGATAACTCTCACCTGTTTTGCCGTGATGTATGGTAATAAATTTCTCACTCAGAAATTCCATAATCTATCTTATCCTTTAAACAACTTACCTTATAAGCCATTATATATGATGAAAATAACGGTGAATAAACAATAAACACATTCTAATAATATTAATTACGGCATTGACCAGAAAACTATGCTAACCATTGGGGAGATTGAATATTTATGTGTAAAATGTTATAGCGTGGCTTGAAATAAAGAAATAGTAATTTAGAAATTTGTAAAAATAAGGGGCCTAAGTACATTACTCAGAATGGAAATATTAAATAATGAGATGTCCTACAGTTCCTTATATAAGTGGCACCTATTTAATAATAAATCTATGATATTTTGTTGTTTATGTTTTTTTAAAGAAATAAATAAAAATAAAGTAAAAGAGTTAGAAAACCGATGGAATAATTAACATGACAAATGGACCATTAGTTTTGGGCAATGGAACCCACCAAAAAAAAAAGAGAAGGGGTACAAAACACACCAGAAATAAGATGCACTGCAGTACTAATATATATTATATGGGGCTAGAATGGACCGTACTAACTCTCTATGCACGTGTTTGTTCTATGTGTGTGTGTTACTCTGTCCCTACGTAAATCACACTTATTAAAATACTTGAATGCTCTACGAGTGGGCCCATCATACACACTGAGAAAATGTGTGTTTGCGAGTGTAAGAGTGTAATAGCTAATGAATTATAAATTTAGAAATAATATATATATAAATTAGACATTTATATCTGTTTTAATGGCCATGATAAATCAGCTGATTTGAATAAGTTTTTTGGATAATGTTCGTTTAATAAAACAGTGGCCCGTCCAAGGAGAAAGGGTTTCCAAAAGACACTAGGAAGTTTGTTTTCCCCTTTTTAAACTGCAGTTTTTCTTATCTTACTGCTTACTAATTATTTTATTATAATTTACATATTTTATCTTTTATATATTTCATTTTTTCCTTCTTCTAATTATGAAAATTTAAAATGATATACGATTCCATTAAAAAAAAAAAAATCGGTGTTAAATACATACACACGCTTTCTCTTACAGCAATTTACGTAGTTATAATAAATTGTCAAACATCTGACTTCCACTCAACTAATTTCAAATTCGAAATTTTTGGCGATACATTTAATTCTAATTAATATTAAATAAGATGGTAAGAGTCGTATAATAAATTGAAATGACACTTTAGAGGAAACCATAGTCTCTCCCCCCTTCACCAAAAACCCTCTTAAGTGAATTTATTTCGGAAACTCTTTAAAACAAAAGTGATAGGGTTTTGTATGTATGGTTAGTATAATAAGTTTAATGAAGCTCGTTGGTTTCTTAATGGAGAAAGTCCAACGAGAACTTAATGAAAAAAAAAAACTGTTTAATAAAGTTGAACTTCTGGTCAATCGAGTTACTTCAATCATGGAATTTTGGTATCTCGTTTTATGATATTTAACAATTACCTACAGAATGATATAATAATCCAGAATGATATAATAATCTGAAATAACACTTCAGAGGAAAACGTAAACTCCACCCCTGCTCCCAAATACCTTTCTTAAATGAAATTTGTCAAAAGTTTGAAATTTGTGGAAAAGTTGTAGCTTTTCATATGTGTAGTTAATATTCCAAGTTTAAGGAAAATCCTGGAGCGATTAATATTGTATTCTGTTATGCCAAAAGTTATGCTGGGCTCTGGAAGTAATTGTACTGATAACCTACATTGCTGATAGCAAATCTTTCTAGAAGAAGGATACAAAACCAAAAGATTACTTAAGGAAGATGATCTGACAGCATCCTTAAAGATAGTTTGAATTGTGAAGGAGAAGAGCCCAAAGGAGAAGACGATTAAGATAGTTTCGATTGAGAATAAGAAGGCAGTGGTAATCGAAGGCTGACGCCAGGGAGACAGTGGATACATGGTCCCAGGGAGGACCAAAATTCCAAGTCAACCGTAGCGCTGTGGAGTTAATAATTAAAGCAGTACGAGCTATTTATTTGATTAATAGGATAGAGAGGTAATCTAAGAGTATTCGTTACTTTTTTAACTAGTCCCTATTTTGAGCTTCATTATGAATGATTATTTTTTTTTTTTGAAAAAGTTCTGGAAGAAAGATGTTTCGTGAAAAGTGAAAATATTCCTAAACTCTGATTGGAGCTTAAAATTTAGTGAAAACATTGACAAAAACTATCAGCCTCTAGTTGATACAGAAGAATTTTGGATTTTGTAAAAACTATAATAAAAGTAAACATTTAATATTGCACAACTAAATATAAAATGAATACGACCAGTATTGCTGTAACAACCCTCATACTTACTGGAGGGGTTTACTAGTTTAGTGAGTGTCGTTGGATTAACATAAGAAATGAAGGGTGACATCTATATTAATGGACTAGAAAGGAAGGAAATTACCTATTTGGTTTAGGAATGATCTAATTTCCTGGTACTATATCCTAAAAGATAGAGGGTATTGTACAAATTCTACATCTATATAGGAGACAAAATAAATTGCGAATATTATTCAACATCTATCTTTGGGAGATAATCAATATGTTATTTATTAAATAACCTGGAATTTTTATGAATTTATGAACCAAGATCTGAAGATAGTATTTCTATTACTCACCTAAGTTGAGTTGTATTGAGTTGACTGGGATTCAGACATTTCTTGTAGGCTTGACTCGAAACTCTGAACTATATTTTAATATAACCAACCAATCAGTCCTAAATATAAAAAATGCAATATTTTCCGAAGACAAGTAGCCCCCCTGTGCAAGTGGGAAACATTAGTAAAGCTTAATTGCAACTAGTCTTCAGGAAATAAAGCTAGTAGCGACAAAAAAGCCAAGTCACTTAAAAACAAGATCTAGGATTTAAAGTCGGTACTACGGTTAAAACTAGATTCTTGAAAACACAGAGATTATAGCGTAATTGACCAGTTATCTAGTAGCTGTGCCAATGCCATACTGTAATTGCTGCAACCTATGCGTGCATAAGGGAATAATGTCCGGAATGAACTAAAAGCGTGTGCCTTGGAAACGCTGAACAAGTAACCTGATTGCTCAGGTGAAGATGCAAGTGAAATGCTGGCGCTAGTGACTTCTCAGCTGAATTCCGATGGTAAATCCAACCGTAGAATAGTGTCCTATTTTGACGTGAAGTGCTCGCACTGGAGGCGCTAATGAAAAGGTAGTGCTTCTTGTACATTTGCAGGCGGCAATACTTGCAGTAACTAGTACGCAGAATCATGACTCTAAGAGATATCAGAAAATGCCAGACGGTAATTTCAAACTGATTCTCCGAGTATAGACATGGCATTATAATAGATACCTGGGCATTGCGGCCTGTTAGGAAATGAACAGGTTGGCAAGGAAACAAAAACAGGAGCTCCCTGTTTTTGTTTCCTTTCCCTTGGTCAGTATTATTCGGCCAGACTACCTTCACATCCATCTACACCGCATAGGCATCACCCTCCTATGCCAATCAGCAGATATTAATGCTCAGCATCTTGACGCTTGCTCTGGCTATGCGAGACATCAAAACTGTTAATAAAATGGTAAAACCTCCGAAATATTGGGCTGCCAGACGTCATATGGTCGAAGTTGCCATCGACAGGGCTGTCTATTAAGTAAGATTGCAAGATTAGATAATAAGTATGTGAAAGAGAGAAACTTTTCAGTTCAGTTTGTAGCCAGCTCCGGAATACCAAACGATTCAAGAAGATTGTAATCGTGTCAAATTTGCGATATCGAGTTTTCACCGGAAATACACTTTTTGAGGTCCCGCCCCCCAAAGTGGTTTTTAGAAAATGGTGTCTGTATCTGTGTGTATGTATGTGACCAACATAGCTCAGAAACCAAATTTGAACTTGATATCCATTTTAGAATGACCATGAGATCAGAGAGTAAGTTATCTGTCAAAATTCATCTACCAGAATTGCCACTTTTCTGAATTTTTTGTTGTTGTTTTTTACTTTATTGGGGATTTTCTCGAAAATGTCTCCAACGATTTTCTTTAAACTTTAAATGTCAACTACACATATAAAAAGCTACAACTATTATTTGAAATATTTCTGCGGGAAAATTCATTTAAGGGGGCTGTTTTGAAGGGAGGAGTGGGGTTATGTTTTTCTCTCAAGTACTATTTCAGTTTATTACACAATTCAATCATCTAAATAATATAAATTAGAATTAAATATGCTGCCAAAATTTCGAGTTTGAAGAACATTGGATGACCGGAAGTGGGTTTTTAATGAACAGTTTTTTCCAGTTTTATTTGTGAATGTCGAGTTTTACCTTCATATCAACACCAACCGATTTCATTAAATTAGTTTCACTAACCATGGATTCAAAGACCATGGATTCAAAGACCTATTTCACTTTTGTTGGCAACATTTTCCCGAGAAAGTTAATTTAAAGAGGTTTTGGGGGAAGGAAGGAGGTTTTACTTTCCTCTAAAGTGATTTTTCTCAATTTTTAACCGTTCTAATTAAGTTTCGATTCTGTAATTGATATAGAATTGAAGTGAACATTTAAAAAAATGATAAGTTTGAAGAATAGTTGTTAATGTAGTGGAATCAATTGTCGTGATTCCTGAGGTATGAAGTTAGATGTCTTGAAGAGGGATTTATTAGGCGGAAGTTAGTTTAGAGAGTTATTGCTTGAATTACTAACACTGAATTTATAAAAATAGAATATATTTTAACAATAATTTGAATGAGCCTAATGGTAACTACAATTAATATGATTTGATAAAAGTAAATAAATAATTTTAAGAGTTAAATAACAAATAATTTAAAATGATTATAAAAAATAAACTAATATGCACAACTATCAAAATAATTATAAGTTAAACCTTGTATAGGGACGCGCTCGGAACTTACGCGTATAACTGCTGCTGTAAAATGATACTGATATAATAATGTGGCTACTGGTATAATGATCCCCTCTTCCAGTGGAGCGAAGTTTATATTAGTCTTACTTACACACTGTCAGGTGTGTAAGTAAGTTCTCACACTAAGACTCTCTAGTAGCGTGCGACCTTGGTTAGTTCGGTGACCAGTGATTTAGGTCAATGGCCAGTTTTATCGGTGCTTGTCTTTGATGTAATGTATTGACCTTGTATTGAAAGGGGGTTTTTGTTTGGCCGCGGCCCTTGTCTTGAAGACAGCGGCCGGCTGGGCCACTAGTTATAAATTATCCTTTCTTCCTGCCATCCTTTGTGAAGATAGCGACTGCCTGGAGCCGCTTTGACATTGCTATGACCCTGATATGTCATTACATCAATTTATAGTTAACTGCACTAAGAAAAAGTCGTGTGACATTTTTCTAAAGTATCGGCTATGTCATCACTTAAGTTGTGTCATTAAACAAATTGTAAAATGATTTATACGAAACCCGATTTACAATCGGTTTCTATGAAGTTTGGACGTTAATCAGTATTCAAATATATTTGGATAAGTATTCAGGAGTTTTAAGTAATTTTTTTGAGTAGTTTATAAGTCATTTAACCTAATATATGAAAATAATATCATATGGAACAATAATAGTTTAGTTTAATGGTAACGATTTTTACTTATCTTATTCAGCGTATTTAGTCAGCATATTCGAGCAAATCGAAATATGCTTAAAAGCAACTATGGGAATATTTTGAAGATAAATGAATAGATAATCTTAATGAATAGAAAAGGAAATAGGAATAAATTCCAAATGGCAAAGTATTTAATAAAATTATTTAGAAAGCGGTTACTCTATGAGATATTATCATTGTTTATATTTAAATTAAACCCATACAAATAAAATATAAGCAACAAAAAAAATGTGGCAGATTAATAATTAAAAAAAATAATGGAACAGTTTATTAAGTGCCATATATTTTCTTTTCCCTGTAAGAAGTTAAAATGTGAAGAGGGACCATAAAACTGCCCTAAAGAATGAAGGGGAAAGAGCTATATGCAGAACAAACCCCCTCCTTTTTTTTTTCTTTTTTTTTAATTAACTAAATTTACTGTGTCGAATGCAATTAAAAGAAAGAACAATTAAAAAAAAAAAAAAAACCCAGAAAGGAAAGACAGTGCGCGAGAAAGAGAAGTTGTATCATACTCATTGTTGAACGAGTTGATAATCAATGGAGTTCTCTTCTGTCTCTCAAATAGAACTCTTTTTAACAACAATTAGTACATTTGTCTGTTCAATTTTATTTATTGACTCCACTATACGCCCACTTCTGATTACCTGCATCCTTCTTCACTTTTGTTTCTTTTTTTCAACTCCTTTTCAATTTTTTCTTTCTTTTTTTTTTCAATTTTTAATCACTCTTCCATTTAGTATATCTAGTTTAAGGTCCTATTTTATAATTGAATCATATAACCTGTTATTAAATGAATCAGATGTGGCACTAAAGGTTTTGATTAAAGATTACTGTACTATATCGTCCGTAAATCTGTATGATGTTTATTTTTTAATATTTACGTTTATTTATAATTTTTTAAATTCAACGTAAAAGTTTATTTTCGTAATTAACATTATGAAAAAAAAAATTCAAATTTGATTATAAAATTGAAAGACTGTTAAAACAGATTAACGTTAATTTAAAATTTTCTTATTGTTACATCAACCAGTTTAACATCACAATTTCAAGATTAATTTTATTTTTAACTACAAAAAAATTGGTTATTTATCGAACAATGGGTGATGTAATGTTTTGTTTGCGCTCGAGTTCAAGTATTGGCCACTCGAACGCAGCGAGTTTAACAACTGAACGAGACTCTAAATATCCCCAATATAAGTATTCAGCATAATATATTTCGCGTGTTGTATAACATTTTACATATTCAATAGTTGTTGTGGTTGGTCCCGCAGTGCTGGAAAGTATCAGAGATATTTTCCGTGATAGCCACTGTTCATTATAATGTATCAATAAATTTGCTCTGTGCAAATCTATATTATCACACTGTTTGACAAAAAGTATCCTAAAGATAGGCGAACGTCCGAAACCGGTCGATGACCACAAAAAGAAGCAGGCTATCACGGAATATTTCTCTGATTACATATTCAATATTACATCTTTTCTGCAACCGGCATTAAATTGCTTGTTAACTTATCTGAATATAAAAAGATATAAAAGGTGCAAAGACTGGAAATTGATTTTAAATCAAGTCAAATACTCCCTTTGTACTCTCTTTGTAACCTGCTCTCTTTTCGGTTATAACCTCAAATCCGATGGCATCAAATTTTCGAAAACCCTGTTATTATTTATGAACCTTACATAATATTAATGCAATCTTATTTTAATTTTAATATTGAGATTAAATATGTTCTATTATCTCAGCTATTAGGAACACTATCAGATAAATATCTGGTTTCATATTGAATGGGTTGGCTAGAGTTGAGAAAATACGAAAAATGTTGTTCAAAAACAATGCAGTTTTCTTTGTCCTATGTAATAGTACCGCAAAGATAATGCAACCTCAGCAAAGAGAAAAGAGGCCCTCTCTGGTTACTCTCTGACTCAGGCAGGCTAGAGTGGGAGAGCCTGTGTATATAAGCCAGTGGGAATCTATCTAAAGCATCTATCAGATAGAACTGTACATCGCATCATGTCATACCTTTATTCTCACCATTCATTCTATCATTTCCATCATAAAGTCCAGTGCAGTTAGTGTAAACTTAGCTACATTATATTAGTGTCTTCATATCTCGTTCATTTAATTAAACCTAATTTCTCTCCTCAACAACCCCATTATATCCTACAATTTTTAAGAGAATACGATCAGTTCAAATTTTGAGATGGATTTTTCAAAGGGAATAACATTTTGAATCTTTTAAGAGAAAGAAAAAAAAAAATCTGGTGTGAAACACTCGCACCTTTGACTTAGTGCAATTAAAACAACTACAATTGACAAATTTCCTTGTTGCCTTAATTATACAATAGTGGGGGGGGGGGGTACTTGTCGGTACTCAGCATATAAAAAAGTTAGTTAGGATCTAAAAAAAATCTATTTAATAAGTTTATTAAATCTATATTTAATCTATTAAATATTGAAGATAATTAAATATGTAGTAAAAATTATGAGTTTCAAGAAAAATTTTCAAAAACTTTTTTTTTTTTTTTTTTTTTAATCTTTATTCATGCTACAATCAGCGCGATAGCGCTATAAGTAACAATCATACAAAGAACATACATTACAAAATGAGTGGAGAAGCTACCCAATGGTAACACTCCAAAACTATAAAGAATCACTATTCACTCTCTTCACTTGAGAGGAGATCACGAGGCCATTGTCTTTTAAGACGTCTAGGAGGGTTATTAGGAAGTGTTCGGGAAGACAGGTGCTGAATTAAAGGGTTTGTGTGAGTCTGTAGGTTAATATGGAATTTCCTGTAACGGGTTTGGGCGACTTGAGCAATGAACGGTATATTAAGATCAGTATGTATGGTTCGGTTGGAGACATAAAAAGGAGCGTTCACAATGTTACGGAGGATTCTGGACTGTAGGGATTGGAGTCTTTGGAGATTTGAGCGTTTGGTTGAACCCCATAGTTCTATTCCGTACGCCCAGATAGGCTTTAAAATAGATGTATAATTAGTCTTTTGTTGTCTAGGGAGAGTTTAGATCTGTTGTCCAGTAGTCTTTTAAGTTGTCGAAAGCGTCTGTTTAGTTCTAGTCTTTTAAGTCTTGTATGAGGATTCCATGTAAGTCTTCGGTCTAAGTAAAGCCCAAGATAGCGAGCAACGTTGACCACTGGTAAGGGAATTAAGTTGTAGTAGACTGGGGGAAGAGTAATGCGACGTAGAGTGAAGGTAATGTTTTGGGACTTATTTTCATTAAGTTTAATGACCCATTTTTTGAACCAATTTTCTAGGGAGGAGAGGTGGGTTTGTAGATTTCTATGGGCTGTTACGGGATCATTATTGGAAGACAGGATAGCAGTATCATCCGCATAGGTGAGAAGGATGGTATCAGGATGTGTTGGGATGTCTGCAGTGTACACTGAATAAAGGATAGGACCTAGAATGCTGCCTTGCGGCACTCCAGCTTCGATATGATTAAAAGGAGAGAAAGATGATCCGATTTGTACTTGAAAATACCTATCGGATAAGTAAGATTTTAGGATAAGATAATAAGTGGCTGGAAGGATGCCCTTAAGTTTCCAGAGCAGCCCGGGGTGCCATACTCGATCGAAGGCCTGCTTCACATCAAGGAAAGCCCCCGAACAGCACTCCTTCTTCTCAAGGGAGGATGCAATGGTGTCTACAACGCGGTGAGTTTGTTGTATGGTAGAATGGTGGCGTCTAAATCCAAACTGATGGTCTGGGATAACATTGGAAACTTCAAGGATTGGTAGGATATGTTTAAGGATGAGTTTTTCAAATATTTTGGCTAGGACAGAGAGTAAGCTAATAGGACGGTAGGATGAGGGGAGGTGTTGAGGTTTTTTGGGTTTTAGAATGGGACG
Source organism: Triatoma infestans (assembly GCA_011037195.1). Taxonomy (NCBI): domain Eukaryota; kingdom Metazoa; phylum Arthropoda; class Insecta; order Hemiptera; family Reduviidae; genus Triatoma; species Triatoma infestans. The sequence continues at coordinate 39,845 of JAAEAF010003504.1, forward strand.
AATAATAGAGAACTTCCACAGAATAGGGAAATAGGTGGTTCGGAGAATCGCGTTGTATATGGAAGTGAGGAAGACCAAGGCTTTTTTGGGAAGATTTCGAAGAATGGTTGGGGTTATAAGATCATATCCGGGAGTTTTCTTTGGGGAGAGACGTTTTATAGCATATTGAACATCTGACGGAGAAAATGGCTTAGGTGGGAGGGAGAGTGGAAGGGGGGAGTCCAGGTCTTCTAGGAGAGATTCTTGGAACTGGGAATCAATCATGTCAGAGTGAGGAGTGAAAACAGTGGATAGATAAGAGGCAAACAGGGAAGCTTTATCCACGTCGGATGCAGCCCATGAGGCGTCATCTCGGCGAAGTGGGGACGATATGGATTTATAAGAAAGTATTCTCTTTGTTGCGGCCCAAAGAGATTTGTCTTCTGTAGTTAAACCTAATGTGTATTCTTGAAAGCGTTCGTTTCGGAGTTGTTTAAGTTCAGTTCTAAGTAAGTGAGTCAGTCTATTGTAGATTCGCTTATCAGAGGGATATCGCGAACGCTGCCATTTAGCTCTTGCGCGTCGCTTTTCCGTGATAAGTTTCCGAATGTATAATGGAATGTTAGTCTTGTGAGTACGTTCTATTCTCCTGTGAGTTGTGGACTGCTGGATGGAGTTTTGTATTAATGTGGTGAAGTGTTGTACTGCGTTGTCTATGTCTTCTTTTGTCTTAAGTGATGTATGTAAATTTATTGCGTTGTCTAATTTCGATTGAAATTGTTTCCAGTTGACTGAGCCACAAATGAGAGACGGTTTAGGAGTACTGAGAAAGGGATTCGTATCAAGAGTAATTAGGACGGGACTGTGGTCTGAGGAGAGTTCGGTTAGTGTGAAGATTTGGAAATAATGGGAAATGCGGGAGATAATGAAGAAATCGAGAATATCTGGAAGTTTGGATAGGGATGTAGGCCAATAGGTTGGTTGATCAGGTGAGATGCTGGTGTAATATTTGGAAAGGATAACGTTTAAGAGTGTCTGACCTCGTGGATTTGTTGTTCGACACCCCCATTGTTGATGTTTTGCGTTGTAGTCACCACCAGAGAGGAACCTAGGACCGAGGGTATTAAAAAAGGATATAAATTGATCATGGGATATAGATTTGTTGGGAGGGCAGTATACAGCTGCTAGACTAAAATTATAGGGATGGGAAGTTAAGGAAACTGTAGAGGATTGGAGGTAGTCAGTAGATGTTGAAGGAAGACTATGGTGTGATAAGGTATTGCGAATCAAGATTGCCGCGCCACCGTGGGCTGTATCATCAGGGTGATCAGCTCTGTAAGTTTTGTAATCAGTAATGTAAAAGTGTGACCTGCTTGTAAAATGTGTCTCAGTGAGTAAAGCTATGTCAATTCGTCTGTCATGTAGTAAAGAGTCAAGTTCGTCTTTATGGGAGTTCAACCCATTGGCATTCCAAAGAAGGATGGTTAAAGAATGTTGAGTTAGAGAAATCATGGCGTAAGGCGAGGAAGTAGTTGGCTTATTAACATGTTTAATAGGTTGACAAGAGGAGTAAGGAGGGATTCAAATCTTTGAAAGAATGAGTTTATTATAGCTGTTATATCAGGCTGCATTACTGAAGGTTCTGTAGGAAGTGGGTCTGGATTAGAAGGATAAGACTTCGTGATCTCCGAATATGGGATCCTCCTAGCGGCTGGCTGGTTGGCACGATGCTGCAGTGATTGTGGTTGCTGCTGTGGTTGTGTTTGTTGTTTTGGTTGTGGCTGTATCTGTTGTTGAGGACGCTGGCGAGCTGGCTGCGGGAGTGAAGGAAAATCTCTTTCTGCAGTTAGTTGAGGGGGCTGAGAACGAGCGTTTGAGGCTGATAACTGACCTCGGGCCACTTCTCTTTCACGACGAAACCTTTGTAGATTTTTGTGAACTTCACAGCCACGAAAGCTAGATGAGTGAGGGCCAGAGCAGAGAGCGCATGTGGGAAGTGTGTCAGGTGGTTTGGTGCACTGTTCCCAGATATGAGGCCCTGCACATTTAACGCATCTCGGCGCAAGGTGGCAGTACGCCCGCGTGTGCCCATATAGTTGGCATCTCTTGCACTGAGTTATTTCTTTAGTTCTATAGGGTTCTTCTACCCTTACTACAGTGTTTAGAAGTTTAGTGAGACTGAATATAGCTTTATTGTTATTATCTGGCTCCAAGTCAACGTAAAATAGAGGTAATGGATTTTTTTCGACGGGATGATGAATATTCATAACATTTCTTACGTTGAAACCTTTTCGTTGCAATTCTTCTTTTATCTCTTCTGGAGGTACCGTGTGATGTAGGTGACGAAGAACCACTCTGAATGCCTTATCTTTTTTTAGCTGATAAGTATGATATTCAATTTTTTTATCATTTAAGTAATGGACAACAGTCCTATATGCGTCTATTGTATTAGTTGATAGCAATATGTTTTCTAACCGTGATTTACACGAATAATTGTTATTTCCAATTAAATTACTAACGTCGTTATTGAAACCCATGAAATTGCTGATTTTATAGACATATATAGGGGGTGGCTTATGATCAGTAGTTGAATCGCTAACCTCAGGTAATACGCTAAATTTATTGTGGGATGCGAAATCCGACACATACTGTACATTTTGTGACTGTTGTTGATGTTGTTTTTGTGACTGTTGTTGATGATGTTGTTTTTGCGCCTGCTGTTGTTGCTGAAATTCAGTTATTGGTTCTTGATGAGAAGTGGAGGCCTGAGATAGGTTTATACTTCTCTGGCGAGTTAATGGTGGAGAAGAGACAAGAGCACTTTTCTTGCCTCGCTTTTTTAATTTACCTTTTTTAGGAGATAGGCTGGCCATCTCCGAAGATCTTTTTGTTTCATTTACTGAGGACGTAGTCGATTCGTCCCCTGAGGTAGAAGCTCCCCCCATATCGGTTTCGCTTAAACCCATGGCTTAAGCTAGCCGAGGGGTAATATATGTTGTTTTAATAAATGTCCTCTAAAATTAATAGTAACTTTCTTTACTGAATATCTTTACCAAATAATTAAAAGTAAAATTGAATATATATTACAAATTGATACTGGAGAAAAAGGAAGTTGTATTTAAAACCAGAAAAAAAAATAATAATAAAAGATAAGAAATAAGCTAACAATACAAAAAAGAAAAAAAAAAAAAAATCCAATTTCTAAACTATTTCTCTCTCTCTCAACGCAAAACAAAAAACTAAATAATTTTAGTAAAATAAAAATAAAAGAGTGAAAGAATTTTCTAATAATTTGTGAATTTAGTTGAACAATAGAACTATGTACAACAAAACAAAAGAACTTAAAAATATAAACAGTGAGTACACGTGCGTATGTGTGGTTTGTAAAGGGTGGGAATTAATGTTAGTGTTTTTCAACACTAGAGTGCACTTATAAAGTATATTTACCCAACGGTTGTTCTTATAGTTTTCTTAATTATTAACCAGGAAAATAAGTAAATGTTTAAAAAATCTTCATTTCAAAAACTACACTTAAATTAAGTAAGTAAACTAAGTAAAGATAAATTAAAAAAGACATCAAAGGAAATGGGTTTACGTTTGAGAAGTTTTTAGATATTACTTTTAATTACTCCAGGAATATATGGTCCACTTAAAACTACTTCCTAAAACCTCTTGATCTCATATACTTAAAAAATAGAAATATTTTTGAACTTAATTTATATAACTAAACGATCCAGATCAACATATGCACGTATTGTCGGGAACCAGTAAGTATTTGGTTAAATGAAATGAAACTGATACTGCCTTCCAATCCATAACCATTTCTTGCAGTTGATTATTCCAAAATGTGATCATGCATAAAATGGGAATCTGTGTAATAAAAAATAGATCATTAATCCATATGGAATCTAAAAGTTTTTAATTGTTATCTTATTATATTTATTTATTACTACGACATTACTTTTTTTTGCCCTTAAAATGTCTGTCCCTCCCCCCCTGCTACACGATTTTTTGAGCTCACAACACCCCCAAGTAACTTTCCACCCTCTCACTTCCTTTAACTGCCTTCTTTTCTTCTTTTAAAGTTCCCTTCTTTTGTTTTTTTTTTTTTTATTTCGCTCTCTTTATTGGCAACTAAAGAACATAAAAAAAAAAAAGAATGTAGAAAATAAAAAGTAAGAGAGTGAATGAAAAACTGAGGAAATAAAAGTTAAAAAAAAAAATAAAATACGGGGATGGTTTGAATTAGTAGAAACACATGTTTGGACAGTTAGTTCTGGGTGTGTGCATTTCTCCATCTGGGTTTCTTTAAGTTGTACTGTCGCTGGAAGAGTAAGTAGAACTGAAGTGAGACAGAGCGTATTTGTTGTAGCTGTAATGCCCTGTTAAATGTCTCAGAAAGATCTGCATTTTCTTCTAGTGAACTTGGTGAGAGTGTTGTAACTGAAAGTAGGGGAAATACGAAAATAGAGTAGCACCATAGGGATGGGGGATAGAGGAAGAAGACCAGCAGCAAGCAGATTGTCTTTCATTATCTGATACTTTGAAGGGTGGAATCAAAAAAAGGAGGATCACAAGTTTTATATTAAAGGGAACTCCTTTCTTCTACTGACTTCTACTAATTAACTATTTACATAAATGTTAACAAAACTAACTTTCCAAATTTGGAAATCATGTAATTGACTGTAACCGGGGGGGAGGGGGAGGGATGGTTTACGTAAGGATAGGACATAATTGTGATATGCTGCTAAGAGACCGATGGAATAATATTAGAGCTCCAGACATACGTAATGTTTCTGTCATTTATTTATTTATTTTATTTTTTTATCAACAAACGGCATAAGCCTTATGGTTGAAGTCATTACAAGTGATACATAAATATAACAATAGCAAGTGATACATACACATTTAACAATAAAACTTCAAGTAGTGAAATAATGTTTCTTGAAAAGTCCAGACGCCATTTGGAAATCCACATCACTAGGAATATACTCATTCCATGACCTGCGTATTCTACAAAGGAAAAATTGAAATTGCCGGTTGAACACCAATACAAGATTTTGATCTGTTTAAGTTTATCTTTATTGATTTTAATCAGTCAATTTAAGTTTAACGTTACTTACTTTACTTTTTCGTCTTTAATAGTCGTGGTGAAACTACGCAGAACGTTTCACATATTCGCACTAAAAAGGAAAATTTCTGCCCCTCTATTATAAATTAATTATTTTTATTCATTCAATTTTAAGTAGAATTTAAGAGAAATATATTGTAGAAGCAAAAGAAAGGCATATAATATAAACATATCACTCTTTCTTTAAATGTAACAAAATTATTATTTCACACTAAAGTTAACTCATTAAAAAAAATGCTTCCGTCATAATATTAAAATTGAAAAAGTATAGCATTGGTTTTAGTTGTATAAGCACAAATTTAAAATTCCTCTTCGGTATTAGGGTGGGATCCGACACACGATGGTTTCAATAACAATCCGTCAACTAGAAGTGCGCATTTACAGAAAGATTATTTTCTCCAGCTTTTCGGTTTTCTCTCAAAAATGTTCCCTCGATTTTCATTAGACTTTGCATGTTATTTAGGGTTGAATTAATAAATAAATAAGCTGAATGATGAGCTTTATTTGTATACCACTTAACACATATCAAGTATCAACTGTCAGCCCGCGCCAAGCCATGTAACCTCCACCACCTTCGTGCACTCTGGTGATAATAATGTATATTAACAGCATATATACCGAGTGCTCTCACATAGCTTTATAACTTTTATTCGAAACATTTTTCCAAAAAAATGTAGTTTTGCTTTATGGCTTTGCTCTAAAGAGCTACTTCTAAATACTGTATGGTTCTACGTACTAAACAAAAAAGCATTAAATAAGTGCATCTATATGTTAAAAATATTAAGTATTCTATTGAATCGATTTCTTGTATTTGAAAAAATCGTAAACCGAAAGTGCATTTTCAAAATGGGTTTTTCTATTTTTCTATTTTCACAAAACTGATTCAAAGATTTTCTTAAACCATAATGAGTACATATATGAATTACAAGTTTATAAATGTTTCTTTTATTTGAAATGAATGAATGAATGAATGTATCTTTCAAGAGAAATAGATTTTTTGGGGGCTATGGGAGGAGCTGAGGAGGCATTAAGCATCCCAATGTTACTGTCGTAATACGGGATCAGACCTAATAAACCCGAAGTGTCACTTTGAATCTAATTTTAAAGGATCATTAATTAACCGATGTAAATCTTACTCACCGATAGGCTCACGTGAAAAAAAAAAATGAAATCGCAGCCTATACAGATGATTCCAGGATATATATTGGTGCTGGGGGGGCAGCTAGGTTTTAATAACTCCGATACTGGCGTCAGCATAATTTTCAGGCTGCAATGATCACCATTTTGGATTGTGACAAGCATCTGCAGTTGCAATTTTCTCTTACAGGCAGAACGCACTAAAGAAGTTAGTGGCGAACTCTATGTCGGATAAAAATTAGTTTTTAGATCCGAAAATTGTAAGGAAGTGGAGTCTTTGACAAATACATTTAGTCTACTGCTAAGTTGGATGTCGGGGCACAGAGGCATTCAAGTTAAGGAGGAAGCTAACAAATTGACAAAAGAGGGGTTCCTACGGCTACCTATTCGTCCTGAACCTTTCTGTGACATCTCATACAGAACTGCCATTAAGCATACCTGTGTGAATGGCGTATAGAAGGCTATCAAGTATTGACTCTCATAAAAGCACACTCTCTATTGGAAGAGTGTTTTGGGACTGAAGCAATTCAAGCTATTCCTGAAGGGCCTGGCAAATTCCCGGACATGATAGCTCAGGAGGATCATTGGCATCTTCTCTGTGAATGGGTGCATTTTAATAAATTGAATAAGAATGTATGACAAAGGAAAAACGATTCCTAAATATTCTTGTTATTCTCTCTCTGGGCTTCATGCACTTTTATGAGTACTTGCTAATATACTCTGAAGATAATAGAAGTATAAAATTTGAAGACGATTCTTAAGGGAACACTGGTTCGGGCCTCTTAAGGCAACAATGGCTCCGAAAACCAGGGAACCATCTTTTACCCAAAAGCTGGTATTTATTAACGATACAGGGGGTTGATGTGAGATGAAATCAGGTGTTCAATGAGTCTCTTTGGCCTACATGCATTAAACCTCTTAAGAGGCCCAGGAGTTCAATTAGAATTATAATTACTATAGTACAACGTAGAATGTACGTTCTGCCATCAGGTGAAATTAATCTAACCTTTGGCGCAACAGCCCTTGAAGGGCCAAGGTTTGCCAGACCAGGTTTTCTATTTGGAGGTGTATTATAAGCACGCCATAGTTCTCTTACCAACTGTTTTCGCATTGCTTCTCAGTTTTTCTCACTATTCTGGGTCAACACATCTTTGCCCTCAATCAAATCCAGAATTCTCGCACAAAAAAGCAGAGTGTGCTCCTTCTAGATCAAAGCGAGACAACAGATGGAATTAAGAAAACCTAAATGTTTAGAAAAAAATGTCTACTGCTAAGAAAATGTGTAAGAGAAAGTCGTGTCCACACAGATACCTTTATACTTACATGAACACGATGTCTCTCCCCAGTATAGTGAAGAGGATCATTGCCATGGTTACAGGGCAGTGCCTCTAACACTCACCCGCATCATGCTTTTTTTGGACAGAAAGTGTGAAAGATGAAGGAATATGAATAAGAATGTAAATCTACACTACTTAAGATAAAGAGTTTGAGCACTCTCGTTTGTTCTGCATCCATTGTATTATATACAGCCTTTACCAAACCAAATAAGCCGACCAAATGAGCTTATTTAATCAAATAATATCTTCAAACTAAATATTCTGAACGATGTTTATTTATCGTTAGATTTAATATGTATACCAGCTGTATTACCTGAATTACCAGCTGTATTAACTTTACCTGAATAAAGTTCTTGTTGCAGTTACAAAATATTTTGAGGAAAATCAACTTCAAAGTTTGAAGAACGCTGTATATATCTTTAATTAAAGTGCAACTTAGATAATATAAAAGAATATAATATAAACAACTTTAGATGAAAAGTTTGATCAAACTAAAGTTCTTTTAGCACTCTCTTTCGTTCTGCAGCCATTGGATTACAGCGTTCTCCCTATACAATACCCACCCGGATTTGCTTCTATACAATGCGGATTTAGAAGAGTATATATAGCAAGTACTCATAAATGTGCATGAAACATAGAGAGAGTAAAAAAAAAGAAGAACGTTTAGAAATGGTTTTTCTGTTATCATGTATTCGTTATCAAGTCCTCAAGTACAATTTTATCCAGTTCAATAACAATAAAGGGGTTTCGGTTATTGGATGTGCTGCCACCAAAGGAGGAAAATATCTTTATATATATAATAGATAATAATAGATATACCGTCTACTATCTATGTATCTATGAGTATTGGAAGAATTGGTTGAAAAAGGTTGAGAAAGTGGCTTAAACTGTGTTGAACGGGGAGTGTGTGTGTTAGACATGAGGTGGCGCGTGCGTGTATTGTAGATAGATTGGAGCTAGGGCAAATCTAGTGTGGAGGGGCGAGAGGAAGGTCAGAAGGTCTAATGTAATTACTGTGCATATGCGAAGATAAAGGAACTCAAGGGCTCGCGCCTCTTATCTAATACAAGCAACAAGGGAGTAACCTCTCTCTCACTCCATCTGTCTCTCTCTTTAAACACACACATACACACACCATAAAAGTTCAGCTCACTCTCTGACCCTTGGTCTATTCAACCTCTACAATAAAAACACATACACACGCGCTCTCTGCCCATATAACACGTTAGTCCCTATTTATAATAGTGTAATAAATTTAAAAAAAACAGCAATCAGTAATTTACTCATGCTAATAATTTTATCCAAAACAGCTGACTTTTAATCCTTTGCAACAGCTATTTTGCATTTCTATTTTTATTTATTTATATACAATTTCAAGCTACCTCAGTATTTCATTTTTTAAGCATCTCTTTGTTATTGCCGACAAAATGTAAAAAAAATAAAATAAAAATAAAACACTTTAAATAATTACCATTTTTAAATAACCAATAATAAATTTTCGCAGCTTTTTATGACATATAATTATGTTTATTTTCTCTTTACTGGGCATCCAGAGCCATTTGGATTTGTTTCCTACATAAAAATTGCTGAAAAAAAAGAAGATTTCTGTTTCTCTTATTTTGATGAGAGAAAATATTGGCGACATTCTCAAATTTTTGAAATTGATTTTTCACCGGAAAAGCAAGAAACTTGTTGTCCCCTGAGTACGAAAAAAAAAGGTCTTTTAGTCTGCTTATAGATATATGTCTGCCTATTTGCGTGAATAAAATATCTCCAAAACGAGAAATCTCAATAACCTCAAACCTAGATTCTATTTGGTTTGACCACTCCTGAATCTGATAATAAGATTCATCAAAAGAGCCATGAACCAAAAGAACGACGTTATGAAGAAATTTGGTGAGGATCGGTCAAGAAACTAACATGCAATTATGCCAAAGTTCCGACAGAGTTTCCTGACTTTATCAAGGCTTTAATCTAAAAAAAATCTGGTGTGAAACACTCACACAACTTTCTCTTACTCCAGTTCTCAAAATTATAATTGACAAATGTTATAGTTTGTGTACCAAAATAATTCAAATACGACGAAAAACTGAAAAAAACCGTTCAGTAAAAGCACACTTCCGGTTAACTAATTTCCTTGAAACTCGGAATTTTGGCCATCCATTTATTTCTAATTAATTTTGTTTAGATGATAAAATTGTATAATCAACTATGATAGCACTTTAGAGAAAAACATAACCCCACCGCTCCCCTAAAAGTGCCATTA
>JAAEAF010003506.1:0-65686 GCA_011037195.1 Triatoma infestans
TAGGCTCCTGCAGGGGCCGCCTCCCATCACCTCTAGGCATGATCGTAATAACCAAAGGTTGATTGAGGAAATCAAGGCGGACTATCTTCTGGGGATGCCAACGGATAGGATGGTTCCTAAGTATTCCTTCGAAAGGAACTTCCATATTGTCATACCGAGCAGAGGCGAATGGGGCTGCGACCCACCCCTGTTCGGTAACTCGATCTGGTATACAGATGGATCCAAAACTCCGACTGGGGTCGGAGCTGGGGTCTACGGGGGCAGGCCTAAAGTTAAAATTAAGGCCAGCCTAGGGAAGTACGCCACGGTCTTTCAGGCTGAAGTCGTGGCGTTACAACTCTGCACTAGGGAGATTATAAGGCAAAGGATAGTGGGTAGAAGAGTGGCCATATACTCTGACAGTCAGGCAGCCCTGAAGGCACTTTCCTCACACCAAATGGTCTCAAGACTGGTGTGGGACTGCCTACTTGCCCTCACCGAGGTGGGTACTCGGAATAAACTGACACTCGCCTGGGTGCCGGGACATGCGGGGTTCCTGGGCAATGAGAGGGCGGATGCCCTAGCGAGGGAGGGCTCGCAGGATACCTTTATAGGCCCCCAACCCTTCTGCGGCTTGTCCAGGAGCCTCATCCAAACTTCTATCAAGGGGTAGATAGAAGATCAGCGTCTGCGTTGGTGGGAGGGAACACCAGGACAGAGGCAGGCAAAGCTCTTCATTAAAAGACATTTGCCTAATTTACCAAAGACCTACTGACCTACTATGGGATATAAGGTTAATTGTGTCTACTAACAGGGCATTGTAGGCTGAATAGACACATGCACCACCTACAACTTGCGGATAGTGCGGTATGCCGATTCTGCAAGGTAGAGGAGGAGACCCCGGCGCACATCCTTTGTGAGTGCGCCGGCCTGGCGAGGATTAGGTTTTTTCAATTGGGGACGGGCAATCCCGAAGCTGAAAGCTTCATGACGGAGCCGCTCTCAGCTTTGCTGGGATTGATTAGGAGGGCAAAGCTGGGGGCTTTCTGTAACTTAAGGGGATCCACAGTAGACCTCAATTTGTAGGTCGCAGTGGAATGAGGCTCCACCCCCCCGATTCTATTCTATTCTACTATAGTATGTACTGGAATATCATAAATGGATTTCCAATGAGATGCCCATTTCAAAAAACTTTAACGATCAAAGCACTTCCTGTAAAAGCATTAAGACAAAATAAAGTTGTAGCGTATTGTAATGGTACCGCAAAGATAATGCAACCACAGCAGAGAGAAGAGAGGCCCTCTCTGGTTAACAGAGACTACTCTCTGGCTTAGGCAGGCTAGAAGTGGGAGAACCTATGTATATAAGCCAGTGGGAATCTATCTAAAGGATCTATCATATACAACCATACAACTGTACTCTAGTCGCCGCATCGTGTCATATCTCTACTCTCACCATTCATTCTATCATTTTCATTATAAAGTCCAGTGCAGTTACTGTAAACTTAGCTACATTATATTAGTATCAACATATCTCGTTCATTTAATCAAACCTAATTTCTCTCCTCAACAACACCCCCTTATACGTATTTATCCGCCTAAAAAGTCACAAAAATCTGGGTTTTATTTTAAATTTAAATTAGGAGTGTCTAGGAAAAAAAGAAAGAACATTCATACGGATTTCTCTTATATATTTTGTAAACATTAGGCTGTTAATAAGCAATTTTGAGAAAAGTAGAAAGGCTGTTCAACCGGCTTAGTCAAATCTGCAAATATTATCTATCAGTTTCCACATATATATCGTATTAATCCTTAACAATATGAAAGTCTTCCAGCACTTATAACAATATACACGGTTACCTGACAAAATATCATTTATTAATGTATAAATAATTAAGTTTTATTTTATTACAAGAAATAAAGACACACAATTTGCAAAATTTGTAACATATCCATATTATATTAGCTCATCGAAATTACGCTAAATCTTTTAAAAATGCATGGTGACATGGCTTTAAATTGCAGTGAACTGTTAAATATAGTATATTGGTAAAAAGTGATTTATTACTACGTATAATAAAGAAAAGCGGAAAGTTATAGAGTAAAGTTATAACAACGATAATCTGTGCTCTTTATATTATAAAAAAAATTGCCCATTAAAGTGATCTGTATTCATAATGGATCCCTTCAAGTTAGAATATAAGGAAGAAAATTTGCCAGAATGAAGAACAAAAAATCCTGACAATGGAGAAAAACTGAAAGAAGTTCGGCGATATTCTTCTTCATTTTTTTTTGCAATTTATCGGATATTCATTTGAAAATAGTTGGTCTAGTGAAATTAGAACTTGATAAATGTATTAAAGAGGTTGATTTTGAAATATAAACATTTTATATATAAGCGTATTGTTATTGCGAAGAAATTGTTTTATAGGTCTTTAAATGAATATTAATATATTTATAATAATAAGAACAGGGTTTACAATACAATATAGATACGATTTTTTATGTAAAAAAAATTTTTTTTTAGTAGTTCACAACATAATGAGAAAAGCTGAAATTTCAGTCGTGAAGAGAAATGAAAAAGAAAAATGTCAATCTTTTTCTCCAATTTTTTTCCAATAGCAAAATAATGATTTCTTGTTGTTATTTTGATTATGATTCGTGTTTTCGCGGACATTCTAATGATAACCTGAGTTCTCGGATTGTGACCGCGTTCCTACTTAGTTCAGTATATAAAAAAACATTTCACAGATCTACTCAATTTAACAGAAAAATCTTGTATCAGGACCTCTAGTAAATGAGCAAATAATATTAAATTTCAACTTCCAATAATTTTTAAGTAAATAAAGATGTCTCATTTTGGTGAGAACTAATCTCGAAAACCAAATTACAAATGTTCTCAAATCACAATTGATGGTCGAAATTTTCAAAGTACATTTATTAATAGTTTTTAATGAATTCAAAAAAACTGTTTTCTAGTTTTACAGTAGCGGTCCCAGAAGAAGTTTAAAATTAATTTTCTCATTGAAATATTTCTATTAGAATGAAAGAACACTTTGTAAATTAAAAAAAAAAAAATCTGGTGTGAAACACTCACACAACTTTCTTTTACTCCAGTTTTCAAAATTACAATTGACAAAGTTTAAAGTTGTGTACGAAAATTTAATGAAATTCGTCGAAAACTGAAAAATTCCGGTTTACCAATTTTGTTGAGACTCAGAATTTTGGCCATCATTTATTTCTAATTAATTTTGTTTGGATGATAGAATTGTATAATCAATATACTATGATAGCACTTTAGACAGAAACATAAACCCATCCCTCCACGAAAAGTGCCATTAAATGAATTTTCCCAGAGAAATGATTTTAATAAAAGTTGTAGATCTTTGTATGTGTAGTTTATATAATAAGTTTCAAGAAAATCGTTGGGACCATTTTTTGAGAAAATCGTGAAAAAAATCATTTAGTAAAGTGGTAAAAGTAAACGCACTTCCGGGCATCCGATTTTTTCAAACTTGGAATTTCAACAACATATTTAACTGTAATTAACATTATTTAGATGACAGAATTGTCTAATAAACTGAAATAGCACTTTAGATGAAGCCGTAACCCCCCTCTCCCTCAAAAGTATCCTTAAATGAATTTTTCCAGAGAAATGTTTCAAATAAAAGTTGTAGTTCTTTAGATGTGTGGTTAATATACTAAGTTTCAAGAAAATCGTTGCAGCTATGTTTGAGAAAATCGCAAAAGTAAAAAAAAAACAACTAGTAAAGTGGTACTTTCGGTTGAGGAATTTTGACATATAACATAGTGTCAGATCCCATGGTGATACTTGAGACGAAGCCGTAACCCCACCCCTCTCCCAAAAAGTACCCTTAAATGAATTTTCCCGGAGAAATGTTTCAACAAAAAGTTGTAGCTCTTTGTATGTGTAGTTGATTGTACTAAGTTTCCAAAAAAAATCGTTGGAGCCATTTTTGAAAAAATTGCAAAAAAAAAAAAAAAAAAACGAAAAAGGTAGTACTTCCGGTTGAGGAATTTTGTCAGATAACGTACTTTTTAGATCCCATGGTGATACCTAAACGGAATATCCAGTTTTTTGCAAGGCTTTTGAGCTATGCTTGTTCACATACATACATACACAGACCATTTCCTCTAAATACCACTTTTTCGAACTCAGGGAACCTCAAAACGGATATTTCCGGTGAAAACTCGATATCGAAAATCTGGCACGTTTGCAATACTTCCTCTTATTAGGGAATAAGAGAATGTAATATAACAATGTTTAATGAAAATCTGGAGATCTCGCGGTACATATTTTCCGTTAATTGAATAATCATGAACAAATTTTATGTAGAAAAATTGTAGAAAATTCATTTAAGGGCAGTTATGGGAGAGGGGTGGGGTTTAGTTTTCATCTAAAGTGATATTTCAGCTTATTAGACAATTCGGTCATCTAATTAATGTTAATTACAATTAAATATGTTGTTGAAATTCCAGGTTTGGAAAAAATCGGAGGACCGGAAATGCGTTTACTTTACCACTTTACAAATGAAAATGGTACAAATGACAATAAATAAATAAAAAAAATGAAGAAGTAGCCAAATTTATATCTTCCTAAAAAGCACCAACATTGTGAATAATTTCACTCTTTACAATATAAAGCTAAAAATTTGTTTAAAAACAGTAAAAAAAAATTGACTGTCATTTATTGAAGATAATTTACACTTTATATAAATGACTTTTTTTTTTTTTGTAAACTAGCTTTTACCTGGAGGAGACAGTTTATTTATGAGTAAAGAAATGATAACTTCCACCGATTAGTGGCTCACTCTAGCTGATTATTCCTTTACTTAAGGGAATAAAGCAATATTATGAATAATTTATTTAGACAAAAAAATTAGCATTTTTTAACAGAGAAATCTCTTCTTTTTAATTTTAATGTATTTTACTTTATATTTTGTAATGATCTCATTATATTAGACTGGGCTCTTACTTTATTTGCTACGGTGTTTTTTTTTTGTGAACAAAATATCTCAACAAAGAAGAATATAGGAACCTCAAATTATTATAGGAACCTCAAACTATATATCTGACATGTGAAGTTCCACTCAATATATGTTTAATTTTTTTACTTTCGCGATTTCCTTTAAACTTCGTATATAGTCTGTACATATATATCCAATCACTTTTAACAATTTTTCCAAGAAATTGATTTTAGAGCGTTTACGGGGAATGCAACATTAAACTTCCCTTTAAATTGTCAAGTACACAAACTATTCAATCGTTTACATAATAATTAAGATATTTTAGTTCCAATATGTACCATTGAAGTGAATATGACGTAACCAGAACGGCAAAGTGTTTCGCAAAATGTAAAAATGGAAATCATCTAACTTATTTATTTAACTTATGTTAAAGACAAAACAATAAAGTTGGCATTTAATTACTTGTTAAATTATGATTAGTATTTGTTTTGCACATTTAAAGAATTAAAATATTTGGTATTATATCCTTAGTAAGCATGCATATTCCATTTGTTCCTGACCAGTTACGAACTTGGAGAATTTGCTCTGACGATGGATGAAAATCCGAAACCGGTCAGGAACAAATGGTATATGCATGCTACGACGGATAAAAATACAAGATGTTATCCAGCATTGCGGACCCATCAACATATTCAATAAAAATATTGCTTATAATTATAAAAATTGAAATATACGATGGCGCCATTGACTTCAGTTGATTCTTACATGTAAAATAATTTTTATAATAGAGTAAAAATTTGATCCGATTTTTTATAAATAATTGCTTTTTAAAATCACACCTCAGTAGATTTCTTTCATAGTAGAAGGTGTCACCCCCGTCTGATGAAGAAGAAATCTGGCTAGTTTTTTTTTTTTTTTAATTTAAAGCATCTATGGTCTCTGGTGCCTTCTCATGGCACTGCTGGCCTCAGGACATGTTCTGTTGTTACAAACAACACTGTCCATCACCGCTCAGTGAGCCGTAGAGGCTCCTAGGAAGGAAAAAGCACAGCTGGACTCAAAGCCGAGTCCTCCACGTGGGAGTCCAGTACGCTAACCACTTAGCTATTCCCTTCCCTCTATTCTAGCTAGTTAATAACTGTCCTAAACTTTTAAGGACATAAAGAACAATAATAATAATATCTTTTATGGTGGTTAGTCCGCAGAGCTGGAAAGCATCAGAGACATTCTCCGTGGTAGCCTGCTTCATTTTGTGATCATCGACCGGTTTCAGCGTTCGCCCATCTTCAGGATGCGTTTGTCAAGACATTGTAATAACACAGACTCTGTGCAAGTCTGTGTTTATCACACTGTCCTGAAGATGGGCGAACACCCGAAACCGGTCGATGACCACAAAATGAAGCAGGCTACCACGGAAAATGTCTCTGAATAATAATATCTAATTACCTATATGAATTACAGTTAAAATTATATCAGTCAGCTATTACAAGGAAATCTGTTTTAAACAAAAACAATTAAATAAGTTATTAAAATTAATAATTCATTTCATCTCAACATAATATTTCATTACAAAAATAATGGTATATTATGTAATATTAAATTATATCGACATGTTTTATTAATGTAATGTGCGGCTGGCTCTCAGACCTCCGTCTAGTACTTTCTTTACGTCACTACAATCCCCCTTTTACACGAATTTATTACACATAATTTATGAGTAAAAAAAATAATTTTAAATTATTTTCTTCACTTTAATTTTCACGATTTGTTTTTCATGTCTAATTTCCCTTAAAGATGGATTTAATTTATAAACAATGTTTTTTTTAAAAAAAATATGAGAAATTTCAAGCATAAATAATCGATACGTATCGTTAAATATAAACTAAGAATATAAGGTTATAAGAAATTCAAGAGGACTTCTTCTGCGAATCATCTGAGATGATCATATTATTAACAATAGAGAACAAACAACAGTAGTGAACAAAGTTGTTTAACGCTTGAACAACAACATTAGCAACAATTTCTCTTGTTCCATTTCCTTTGTTTAACAAGAGGAGTAGTAATTCCATGAAAGTCAACCATTTTAAATTTCAAATAAAACCACAATGGGTGGTTGGTTATTCCTTTCTCATCAAATAGCTTCCACAAAAAGCACACTGTATTCATCTTGTGTAAAAAAATAAAAAAGCATTGATATCTACATTGTAAAGAGATCTTCCTGTGCTTGACGGGCTATTATTAAATTCTATTAAACCATAAAACTCCTTTTATTATGATTATCTCTTCACTACTTTATATTTATTAAATATTTTAAATAACTACTACATTATTACAACTGTCTGGGTTAGTTTTAATGTTCTAATTGTTTCCATTGTTAATTACATTTCTCATAGAATCGACTGGAATAATTGCCATAATTATAAAACTCTTTACGAAATTCTATCCAGAAGAGCATCCTATTAATGCTATCAATTAAAAGATGTTTAATTATATAGCCGTAATTTTCAACTTCAATTTATTTAACAATTTACTATTAAACTATAAATGTGATTACAAAATAATTAATAGTTTATAGATAAATGGACGTTTTTTGAAATGATCACTCCAATAGCCCCATAAATCTATGTGGTTATGTCGCATGTGTTTACATTAGTCCTTTTGTTAATAACTTTTCGTTGTGTCAAACTTTGGAAAATATTAACCTTTTGGTGAGATAATATTGGTTAGAAAACCACCCGTAAATATTATCTTTCGTTCTGCACCCATATAAGCTATATACTGCCACAATACAATAAAAGACATTTCAGTAGCATTATGATGAATGTCTGTTGACAAAGAAAGAAAAGAAGACACACACTGACACTTTTTCACTTGTATAAATGTATGTTCTCTTTTTATACAAAATGTTGGGGAGGTTGGACTCGCAGCTTGTTGCTCATAATCTGGCAACCCACCCTCTAGCGCTTCATTCGATTGATGCACCAGATGCGCAGTAATAATAGCATCGGAGGCATTGTTGTGCGTTTGATACAGATAACATCATGGAATTAGTGGTGTTGGTGCTTTGCATGGGTAAGAAATCACATCATATTATATCTCCTACATTTCTATTATGATTTAGCTGCAGAATGGTGTAGTTTTCTTTAAAAAACTAAAAGTGACCCACATTGCTCTGTCATCATTACAATTAGATAAATTTTAATATTGAGATAAAATCAGCAAAATAAAATCTGCAATTTTAGTAAAAATAAACTTCCTAAATGAACGCTCATTGTTGCGTATAATAATGTCACAAATTATTAATTTAAAAAAATGATTATTTTCTTTTAATTATAAGAAAAGAAGTTCTACATTTATTTATTAATCATATTGATGTAAAACAAATTAACATCAGTATTGTGGAATGAATTAATTATACAAATATAATAGTGTCACTCTATTTTGACTTCTGCTCAGAAAATTCACCGTCCAGAGATAGTCATAACACTATGCGTACTTTATTTCCGACAGGATGCAATGTTCAGTTCAGAATGTCGTATCCAAGATTAAAGAAAATAAATTTCATGAGTAATAATTAGTAAAAACTTAGAGAAGCGTTTTTAAATAATAAATTGACAATTAACCTTTTTTTAAATTTCGAATTTTCACTCAGTTTAATTGTCCTCTAACATAACTATAAATAAGTATAACAACTAGGGAGGGGATTTGCTCAGTGGTAACGCGCTGGACTAACAACAAGGAGGTCCCAGGTTCGAGTCCACCAGTGCTGCGATTAGATTTTATCTTCTTAGGGGCAGTGCACTGAGAAGGCTTCGATCTTTGGGGTAGCTATATGGGCCGAAAAGGGGTTTGGATAGCATAGGACTTGGACCCTCCCCCCAGACAATAATCTAGGGTGAAACACCCACACGACTTCCGCTTACTGCGAAATTTCTTTAAACTTACAATTCTTATTAGAGTTTAAAACCGTCAGCTTTTTTATGGAGAAAATCACAAAAACTGCTAAACCTATTCAGCAAAGTCACACTTCTGGTCACTTCAAACTGAGAGTTTTGGCAACTTATAATTTATTATAATTAATATTATTTAGTTGACAGAATTCTATCCAAAAGTCCTCTTAAATGCATTTTCTTGAAGAAATGTTACAAATAAAACTTCTAGCTCTTTATATGTGTAGTTAATATATAAATTTAAACAAAAAAAAATCGTTGAAGCCTTTTTAGAGAATATATCAGAAAACTGAAAAATACTTTTCAGTTTAAAAACGCACTTCTGGTCATCCGATTTTTTTTCAAACTCGGAATTTCGACAACATATTTAATTCTAATTAATATTACTTAGATGGATAGAATTGTGTAATATTGTGCACTTTAGAGGAAACCATAACCCCCACCTCTCCCCCACCTCACAAGTGTCTTTAAATTAATTTTTCCCGGAGAAATGTTTCAAATAAAAGTTGTAGTTCTTTCTATGTATAGTTCATTATTACAAGTTTAAAACAATTCATTGAAGCTGTTTTAGAGAAAATTACAAAAAAACTGCTAAAAACCATTCAATAAAAAGTGACACTTCCGGTTGATGGATTTGCCAGAAATCTTCGTGTCTGATGCGGTGGTAGTATCTAAACGGAATATCAAGTTTCCTGCAACTTTTCGTTTTTAAGATATTCTTTTCACACACCATTTTCTAAAACAAAACACTTTTTTGGACACAGGGGCCCTCAAAACGTGTATTTCCGGTGAATAACTCAATTTCGAAAATCTGGCACGATCGTAATACTCCCTCTTATTTAGGGGTAAAAGAAAGTAAAATAACTCCAGGTCTACGTCGGCCAATTGAAAAAGTGATGAAGCAATTAGCGAATAACCTCTTAGATAAGTAGAAATTATAATAAATCTATTATAGTCTATAACTATCAGGTTATTATACTCATTTAAATTCCAAAAGTTCTACACTATGCAAAGTATTTAACATAGTTTTGATGTTTATACATTCAACTTTGTTCTGCATGTTTTAACATGTGAGAAAGAATGATAAAATAAACTATGATAGTTATTTCACTAGAATGAAATGTCACGATTGTATGCTATGTTCAGCTGGAATGGTCGCCCTAATTTTACAGGCATTGGGAAGCATTCAAATATACGGCCTCCGCTAATATCCTCGTTTAACAATCGTAATACGCATTCACAGATAACCGTTAATAATCGTCCTAAAAGAGCCATACGTAATACAAATTGTATTTTACACAAAAGTTAATTCTATTCAATAAATTTATTTGTATTATCCTTTTAGGCAAATAAAGGAGAATTTAAAATATTAATAATGGCGAAGCACAATGAACCAAACAAAAACTGTTTTTTCTAATCAATACGTCAATGAATTTTATTTTAGCTTTTGTTAAGCGACAAACAATATCCGCGCACATTATACGCTTACATAATGTTGATAAAAAACCAGCCAACGACAAATACAATAGAAAGATAATTCATGCGAATTAAGAGCAAATAATTGTTTTTTTTAGTTAAAAATGTCTATAAATTATTTCAAATGTTCTTAATTTTTTATTATTATTATTATTTTTTTTTTACATCTTGTTAGTTTAAATAAATTGTTATTATATTTTTTAAAAAAAGATTTCCAAAGACATCATTAATAATTTTCTTAAGTAAAATTACCATCTATAATAAATTACTCTTTACACAAATATATATAATCTTAAAAAAAAAAATAAGGCTTTTACAAATTATCCCTAAAAGAACATACCTAAAGATAATTTAATATTGAATAAGGTCTCATACTTCCTCTCCAATGAACTGGATTCCAATTAATAAATTATTTTCTTTTTGATTGAACAAATGGCGAGATTTTTCTACATCGCATCTTTTATTGAAGTTGGGTAATCTCTTATTCAGCTATATATGTTCTTCCAAGAAACCAGTTCTGGCTAAATAGAAATGATGGTCTTTTCATAAAAAAAAACACTTTTTTTTCTTCTTTTTTTTTGTAAATACTAAAGAGAGTAGAGTAATATACGATAAGGGCAAGTTTGCCCTCAAATAATTGTGCGCCTCTCAAACATTTAACAACCCCTATATTCTTTCTATATTTATGTTCTGAAAGAAAAAGTTCGAACATTAAAGAAAATCTGTCAATTTATATTAACAATTGTATTAACCTGCAGTAGGAGAATAGCCGTGTGAGAATTTCACGGCAGATTTGTTTCTATTTATGACAATTTCTTTAATAAAACTTTA
The DNA here is from genome assembly GCA_011037195.1 of Triatoma infestans. Lineage (NCBI taxonomy): Eukaryota > Metazoa > Arthropoda > Insecta > Hemiptera > Reduviidae > Triatoma > Triatoma infestans. The sequence continues at coordinate 11,224 of JAAEAF010003506.1, forward strand.
TAATATGAATTTTAATAAACTTCTTCGTAGTGAAATTTTATTTTATATTTTAAAAGTCTCTTGGTAAAACTTTTTTGCATTTGTGAAAATTTTAACAAAAAAAAAAAAACCAAACGAATCACCACCACCGGAAGCACTAACTTAATATTCTTCCAAGGATATTCAAAAGAAGACATTTAGAATTTAAAATTAAATAATATGAATTTCTTTTTTTTTTTTCAAATATAAAATATAACCGCCTGCCTCTCCTTTTAGAGATTTTTCATTTTTATCTGTAGTAACATATTTTTTTTTCTCTGAGCACAAATTAAATTTTAAGTGAGAAATGTGAAGGTTATGGTGAATTTGTTGTTTTTTCTTCTAGAGGAATTTGACAACTGGATGTAGGGGGGAAAAAAAACCATGCATCATTATTAAACACGATGATTTAGTTGTGCCAAATTTCATACAAGTTATGTTGAAAACTGAAATGAAATTTGACGTTTCACTGATTATGTCAATTTAAATATTTAAAACTTCCTTCCTTTGCACTTTGATATATAAATCACAACAGAAAATAGGCTAAAGCGGCTTTTGTTGTGTATAATAATTTCACATAGATATTTAGTGTAAATAATAATTAGGGGACATTTTTTTTTTAATGTTAATAATAGTAATTAATATTAGTCTAAAAATTATCCAAAAAACATAAGATATCCCATTTCCATGGTGTAATTTTCAATTATACTACATTGTAGACATAAATAACACTACGGACACCCAATTAAAGTTATATTTAGAAATCCTATAAGGAACTTAAATAACAAAGTAAATCAAAGCAAAAACTCGTTATCTCCAATTATAGTTTTACTTGTTTTCTAAACAAGTGAGACTAATTTCCACGATTAGCCACTTTAACGGTTGGTTAAAATTATAACTTTGAGTAATTATTTTTTTTTTTTTTGTTTTTTTTTTTTTTATGATATATACAATACTAATTATGTTAAAGTTTGTAAATTACTAAAAACTCCTACCGAAAGAATTTAATCAAAATAAAACTCCTATCGAAAGCATTAATCGAAAAATTATTTTATATATTAAATAGTGTATTATTCTATATAAACAGTTTCTTGTAATATTTGCCATGTTTGCGTTGTAAACAAGCCATAACTTGTAAAGAGAACTCCCGCCAAACTAAAAACTAATCGATAGCAAACTTCCCGCCGAAAACAATATATATATATATATATATTTAAATAAAAAAACTTCGTGTAAAAAAACATTATTTTTTTTAATTCATTAAAAAGTTGTAATATTTTATTGTTTGAAAATTGATTTTTTCAAAAAAAAGTATCGATAAAAAAAAAAAAACAGCATACAAATATTTTGCATATAAACATGCAAAGCTACACACACATACGCATGCACACCTAAAGTAGGGCTTCAAAAAATTAAAATAAAGTAAAAAAATAATGCATAAATAAAATCAAAATTTTTTCCGCTACTGGTTTTTGCCCAAAATTTCCCAACAATTCTATATTGATTTTTTTTAATTTTTGTGTTTACTCAAATAAAGCAAAATTTAATTAATCAATTTAATATCAATTTAAACCAGATGCGTTTTTTTTTTTTTTTAAAGTTTTTGGTTTGTGCTTACTTATCTTCTTATAAATGATCTAAAGTTAAGCCCCAGTAGCAGAAATATTTACTATAAACTTAGCCAATCCAAATTAAGCACACAAACTTAACGCAAATTAACAAAAAAAAAAATACTGTTAAAGAAATACCAAGGCAGGACTTGTTTTTCACTGTGAGGACAAAAAAGGTTAAAAAACAACCTCTTGATCCATCTCTTGATCCAAGCGAGACACCCAGTCTGTTTATCATTATCTTGGGGAGAGGGCAGTGTCTGTTTGTTTGGTAATATGGTGATGATAGTGTAAACAATGATACACTGATAGTCCATTTCTTATTATTTAAATTGGACACCATCACTAGCTAAATACTACCGTATTGAATATTGTTTTTTAATAGTTCTTTTTTTATAATAATGGCACATTATTATTGTTGGCCGACTTTATTTGATTTATATATTCTTGGAGGGCAAACAAAAAAAAAATTCTAAAAGACGAGACTGAAAACAATCTCTTTAAAATGAAACAGTACGAAACGTCTCTAACAACGTTTGGCGGGGGTCTGGCCTCAAACACAAGGTAGAACTAGTAGGGGCGCTGGCCGACACCGACAATTTGACTAACTACAGCCGCCGATAGCCGAACAAACCCGAACATATTCCACCATTAGCAACAGATCCTTGCAATAACCACCCAACGACTTCTAAATCGGCGCCATATTTAAAAATCTAATTCAAAAACAACACGTACAAACATAAAATATCAAATAGGCTACAAAATCTGTTGCAAAAAAAAAAAGGTATACAAACACTATCATATTAGTTAAAATAATTTTATTTTCAAATAATAAATATCCCACATTTCCTATGAACCCCCTCTTGAAAGAGGGTTATAATAGGAAAATTGCCTCCGTTAGAAAAGTTGGTTTACAATCCATCAAACGTTGACAGCTCTTTTTTTTTATAGCCTTAGACGTTTATATTACTAAATAAATAATTTTGTACTCTTCACTATCACCAACGATTTCCTTAAATCATGTAAAGACCTTTTTTTATAAATATTCCAAATGGCACATTAAGAAAATTACTTCTGGAGTCGCTGAGTGGAAAATTCTATGCAGCCTTCGAATTGATGCTTACATTCAACATTTCAAATAATTATAACAGAAAAATTGGACAGAAATATTTAATTTTCATGGAGAAAAACTATCATTAAATTTGAACATATCCATCCAAAAAATATTTGTTACACGTACTATAATTTTCCAATATATTTTCCGCTGATAGTCAATAATGTGGGAAAAATTCATGTAAATTAATATAAATCTCATATGGTTTTTTGGGGATGCACCAGGTTGAAACATATTTTGAGCGCTGTACAATTCCTGGAAATGGAAGTGGGGAGCTATTGTTGAGTTGCAAATTCTCAACGGCGGAATAGGCGGGGGTACTCTAAGCTTACTAAACGCACGTCGGTTTTACATCAAATACTTAAGTGTTGATGGATATCGCGTTCTTTGGCAGATATTTTTACCTTCTTTTACTGAATACTGCGATCGTGTTAAATTTTCGAAATTTACCGATACTTTTTCACCAAATACACATGTTTTGAGATCCCCTGCCTCTATGATAATTTTTTTCTTCTCATGTATGTGTGTGTGTGTGTGTGTGTGAACAAAATATCTCAAAAATGAAAGATCATAGTAAGCTGAAACTTTGGTATTTCCCTTTAGGTACCACCACCCCATCTGACACGAAGTTTTCGGCCAAAATCCACCACCAACCGGAAGTACGACTTTACTAAATATTGTATTTTTCGTTTCTTAAAAGCGATTCTCACGATTTTCATAAACTTCATAATATAATTACTAACTACACTACGCAAATATCTTATCACTTTTATTTGTAACATTTCCCCGAAAAAAGTGATTTTTTAGGATTCGAGGCGTAAATTTCAAATGTTATTTGATGTGTTCAAAGTTGTTGGCTCTGACTACTTGAACAAACAATTATGCAATCTATGTAATTCCACAACCTGGGTAGATACTTGTCCCTCCCCCTTTCCCCCATAACACACCTCTATATTTATGTTAGGTCAAATGAGTAGAATTATGTTTAAAGAAATCATATTAACAGCAGCAAAAGAAAGGTTGTATCAGTGTTTCATACCTGACTTTTACTATCTCTTATTTACTAAGTAAAATGAAATTAAACTTATCATCATACTAGGAAAGAATATTACAATTTATCGTATAAAAGATAAAACTCCATCTTTTAAAAAGAAAGTTACAATTGCGTCAATCCACACTGCTTAAATTTTTAACTGAAACGAAGTATAAAATAGATGATGAAATTGCCAAAGTAATTTTAGAAAACTTGTATGCCTTTTGCAATATTTTCTAAAGACCAGTGACAATCTATCTTATTAAATGTTTCCTGGATAAATTCAACCGAAGACTATCCCTATGTAACAAAAAATTAGCAAGCGTTAACAACGGACATATTTATGTTCGAGGCACGATTTACATATTATGATGCAATCAAATCAAAGTATAAATAACAGACGATTATGCCGGGATAAGGGAATTCAGCTTTCTAATAAATATGGTTTGTCATGATTAAAAGAATTTGTAATTCCAGACTCAATAATATCCAAGTTATTAAGAACGATGCTTTACTGTTATGTTACCTCTAGTTTACTGATTTTTATTGTAGGTATTGTTTAACCTAACCAAAATCTGAGAATGTTTGTTTTGTCTTTCTTAATTCTTATATTTAACTTGTTAATGTTACTATTAATATCAACCAAATATAGAATAACCAGGTTTTCCTGCAATATTTCAAGAATTATGAAAGTTATGACACATCTCTCGGAAAAGTACCAGTGCCGAGTCAGCAAAGGCTGCTTTCATATAAATACAGCCACCGACCAGCAGGCAAGGAGTTCTCCATTCACCACCAGACAGTTCACATCTAATTTCATATATAAGCAATTGTGCAATTATTATTATTTTTATTATTATTTGTAATTTCTAATAAAACTCTTTTTTTAAAAAGGCTAGTCCAGGCTCTTGTAACATAACTGGCGCCCGCGAACAGGGACTGCGAAGGCTCAAGTCTAGTGCGACCACTTGTCTCACTTGCGACCATTTGTCTCGAAGAAGACTTGAAGCTCCCACATCAGTGGCTAATTCGCAGCACCCCCACCTACAAGAACCAGGACCATCCTCAGAAGCAAGAAGAAAGGCAAGCTGGCGAATCAACAGCAGCGAACTAAGGTTGTAAGTAGCTCATCTATCATTAAACCTTCCAAATTAGTACTCCCCAAAGAAACTATCCCTGAAATGGCCCAAATAAATTACAAAATCTCCAAAGAAGACTATGACCACATCCCCTACTTTGACGGAAACCCTTCCGAGCTAGCGTTCTTCTGCGAGATTGTTGAGAGTGCTTTCGCTACTGTCTGCGCTGAAAACATAGTCGAAAGGGACTACAACCATAACATTCTATTTATAAAAGTAAAAAGTAAATTGGTAGGGCCCGCTAGAAATATCCTTCTCTCTAACAATGTGGACCACTTACTAAATTTATTAAAACACTTAAGAGAAAGTTTTGCCGACTCGAGGTCTTACGAGATATTAAAAGATGAAATTTTCCAAACAAAAATGCATGCTAGAGAGTCTCCCATTGACTTCGTCAATAGGATACAGGAGCTGAGAAACTTAGTTTATATTAGACTTAAACTGGACGGACTCACAGCAGACACACTAAAACAAATAATAACAAGAGTAGACAAAGAAATAATCTTTCATGTCTACAAATGCTTGCCTCCGACATTAAGCAACCATATCATGATATTCGACCCCAACACTCTAGACGAAGTACGGAGCATAATTTATAACAAATGTTCTTTTATCGTAGCTAACCTAAATTCTTCCAAAAGGCCCAACCAACCATTTCGAAAACCAAACCAGTACAACCAATACCAACAACCTTACAGACAACAATACTCTTACAGACCAAGCCCACAACAGTTTGTACCAAGCGTCCCCAGGGCTCAAGCCCCTAGCTACCACTACAAACCAATTGAATATAATCCTAAACCTATAGAACCTACTCCTCAGACTTCTCGTTACCAGTCCCAACCGCAACGACCGAACGTTGGACAATCCTACCATCCTAATCATCCAAACAATCCTGAGCACCCCTTTAATCGACCCAGACTACCTCCTGGCTACTTCTCTCAAAACACGGTGTCCATGCGAACCGCAGGCAGACCCCGTTTCAAAGACTACATTTCCCCACACGAATTGACCCACTGCCAAAATGAAGACCCACCTGAAAATTATACTGAACCAGGTAAAACATATGAGGACAGACTTTCCCGCCTAGAAAATTCTATAGACAAGATAACAGAAAAATTTGAGCATTTTTTAGACGTTGGCCACGGGAGCCAAGAAGGCCCCCCGAATACCATTTAAATTTAGTGGACAAATCTCTCCCGCACTTCGAAGACAGACACGGACGGAAATGGCTCGTTGACACCGGATCAGCCGAGAACTACATAAATCCTAGCGTTGTCCCGACTGACGTAACACTATCTAACGACCCATTCATAATAACGACACCCGCAGGTAAAAAGAAGGGAGAACAATCTTGCACCCTCAATATACAAGATACTTTTCACGTAAAGTTAGACACTAAATTCCACCTCTTCCCCTTTTCAGACAAATATGACATTTTACTAGGACATAAGACCATGCAAGAACTTGGCGTGAGCATCGACTTAAATAAAAATATCCTTTCTTACCCTCAGGGTACGATCCCCTTAAAATTTACACTCGACATCCCGGAAAATAAACTAAACGAAATAAAATTAGAACAGGGAGTTAATTTTATAGAACTTCCGATAAAAAATAAAGAGTTAAAGAACGGATTAATTAACGAGAATATAAAAGTAAATGATAAGGTCACAATTAAAGAAGGCCTCTATAGTGTTAAGAATAATAAAATCTTGTGCGAAGTTGAATCCAAAGAAGTCATGGCCATTTGCCCTGAACCTATGGATGTCGACGAACCGCAGGAAATTAGTTTAAGCATACCGGACGTAGTAATGACCAATTGTCCCGAAATGTCCGACGAACGTAGGTTAAGAGAAATAAAAAACGAAATTCCTAAACTAATAAGAACTGAGCACATGAACTCAGAGGAAAAAGATAAAGTAATAAAACTAATAAAGGACTACCCCCAAATAATCAAAAGAGAGCATGACAAACTAAGCTGCACGGACTTACTGAAACATAAAATTCGAACGACTGACGAAAACCCCGTATACACGCGAAATTACAGATACCCGGAAATATATCGGAAAGACGTACAGGTTGAAGTGGACAAACTACTAGAGAATAAAATAATACAGCATTCGAATTCCCCTTACAACAGCCCAATCTGGGTAGTACCAAAGAAACCAGACGCTTCCGTAAAAAGAAAATCAGAATGGTTATAGACTATCGCAAACTTAACAACAAGACGATCGAAGACAAATTCCCCCTTCCGAATATTGAAGACTTATTCGGTAAAATAGGACGCGCGACATACTTCTCAGCAATCGACTTAGCCTCAGGGTTCCATCAAATCGAAATGGACCCCGAATCAGTCCCCAAGACAGCATTCTCGACGGAAAGTGGACATTACGAATTCCTGCGCATGCCTTTCGGGCTTAAGAATGCGCCTCCCACATTCCAAAGGGCCGTAAATTCCCTCTTTTCTAGGATCCCTAACGTACTAGTATACATGGACGACATCATTATCTTTTCGGACAGCTTAGACGAACATATAAAGCACCTTAAGACGGTCTTTGACAAACTCAGACAACACAATCTAAAAATTCAACTTGACAAGACGGAATTCTTCAAACGCGAACTTCTCTTCCTAGGACACATCATCTCTGACAAGGGTATACAACCTAACCCGGCCAAACTAGACGCCATCGCTAAATTTCCACTTCCCAAGACGCAGAAACAAATCAAACAATTTCTCGGACTCACCGGCTACTACCGTAAAATGATTAAGAACTACGCCAAAATAGCAAGACCCCTGACTCTCTCACTAAGAAAAGACAAGGACATAGTAATTGACGATAGTTACATACAAGCCGTTGACACCCTAAAATCCCTCCTACAGAACAGCCCTATCCTACAATTGCCTAACTTCAATAAACCTTTCACCCTTACAACAGACGCCTCCAACTACGCGATAGGAGCCGTCCTATCACAAAACATTGACGGAAAAGACCTCCCCATATCCTTTGCCTCCCGCACATTAAACAAACAAGAAGAGAATTACTCTACAATAGAGAAAGAATTATTAGCTATCGTTTGGGCGTGCAAACATTTCAGACCTTACATATACGGACGTAAATTTATCATACAGACGGACCACAAACCTCTACAGTGGCTACATAATCTAAAAGAACCGAACTCTAAACTTATCCGCTGGAAATTACAACTAGCCGACTTCGACTTTGACGTTAAGTACGTCCAAGGAAAGACTAACGTAGTAGCAGACGCACTATCACGAAACCCACCAGAGGAACAACACCTTAACGCCCTAGAAACCGCCTCTCTAAACCCAGAAGAAGTCCTAACTGAATTCCTTTCTGCCCCTTCACCTGAAAATAGCGACGACGTCCTAGAAGACTTAGCCAGAGCCCTTAACATTAACGCCGAGGACGACAACGGAAACACTACCGCCGAAAACGAAAACATTAACGCCGGAGACGATAACGAAAGCCTACAAACCCAACACTCTCAGGAATCCTCTAACAGCCAAATTAAAGTAATTGACGACAGAACCCGCTGCATTAACGTGGAAAAATTCCAAATTATTCTAACTAGAGGCAACCCCGAGACGAAAATTCCGATCAACAGACCTTTTAATAAAACGCGTTACAATTGGTACACCAGGTACCCATACTCTAACGACATAGACGAATACTGCTTAGAATACTTACAACCAAATCATACGTACGGCGTCCTGTGTTCCCCTCCTATCGAAGACTCCCTTGACGAACAGATCTATGACCAAATCTTTGCCCACCTGTCCGACATAATAAAAGACAAGTTCCCCACAGTCAAAATTAAACGCTACTATACAAAAAGACTAGACATAACCGACCCCGCGGAACAAGAAGAAACTATTCAAAATTATCACGTTGGTAAAACTGCACACCGTGGCATACACGAGGTATACAGATCCCTAACTAAACGCTACTACTGGCCAAAAATGTTAGAACAGATAACAAAAGTAATAAACAACTGTTCCCTCTGTAAGGAAGTTAAGTACGAACGCAGACCAATTAGACAAGTTTACGAAATCACCCCCACTCCTTCCAAACCTTTCGAGAGACTACAGGGAGACATACTACACTACGACGGAAAGCAAATTTTCACTATGATAGACTGTTTTTCAAGAAAACTGTATGGTTATCTAATCAAAACGGCATCCGCAAATGAAATTGTCAATTCACTAGAAAACTACCTCAGCATATTCCCGTGCCCCAAAACGATTCAATTTGACAATGGTACGGAATTTAAAAATGGACTGGTAGAGAATTTCTTAAAATACAATAACATAGAAACTCACTTCACGACCCCTAACCACTCAGACTCCAACGGACTGATAAACCGAGCACACTCAACCCTCATAGAAATTATGAACATAGTAAACAGACAAAAGAATTGCCCCATGTACAAAACTCTAAGACTAGCATTAATAGCGTACAACAACTCTATAAACTCTAACTTGACTATGACACCTAATGAAATTACTTTCGGGATACAGCCCAATACATACGCAGAAGACCTAATTCTAGAACAACGAGTCAAAGAATATCATGATGACAAGGAGTTAATAGCTCGCGTAATAAAAGAAAAAATTGATAAAGAAAAAGAGACCCGTACAGACAAACTAAACAAAACCAGGGAAAAAATCGAAATACCGGAGGGAGAAATATTTATTAGGGACAAGCAATACGGAAAAGCTAAACCCAAATTCAAAAGAGGAAATTATTCTAGGGAAACTAAATTAGCTACAGTACAAAGGAAATCTTTTAAAGTACATCCTAATCTATTAAAAAGACCTAGAAAATTTACACAACAAACTCTTCCTGTTACAGATAAGAACGATGAATCACGCATCCCACATACTAACGGCAATAATACGCATACTGCAACTGCTGACGGCGGGGAATGTAGCCGACACTTTACAGATAACAGACCTGAGTCTGGGCCCGGGAATTCTGCCAGTGACGCATAATCCAGTTTACGTAATAGATAAATATTATACTTTTATACACGTTACTGACGTTCAACTAATAGATATGGAATTAGATAAAATTTATCACATTATTGGCACTACCTATCAGCACAACCGGACAGCACAGATAAAATCACTCTTTAAATATTATCACTATCTTCGTAACAAACTCGACCATTTGACAGTTAATAAATCTCGGCCTAAACGCGGACTAATTAACGGCCTAGGTAAGGCCATATCCTGGCTAACCGGAAACATGGACAGTGACGACAAGGAAAGGTACGACAAAATTATAAACACGATCGAACGTAACAGTTTTCACCTCCAAAACAACCTAAAAAGCCAGATGGCAATAAACAAAAAAGGTAATCGAAGAATTCAATCACGACATACAAATTATACGGACTAACAATGACCAAATGACTACCTTCTTCTCCAACCCTATAATCAGCCAAGTTGAACTAAATCAACAATTCAATTCGATTCTCTTTAACTTGATCCTTCTTGCCAACAAGATTGACGACGTGGAAAACTCTCTAGAATTCTGTAGGTTAAACAGCATACATTCTAGTATTTTCTCTCTTAAAGATCTCGAGTCATTACAAAAGTCCCACAATATCACGTTCATAACAACAGACATCGAGGCACTCTGGCAGTTAAGCAGGGTACACTGCTCAATAAAAACCTGGAGCATCTACTACTTCATTAGCGTTCCCCTAAAAACCTCCTCCTTCGAAATGTACTTCCTCTTATCCTACCCTGTACAAAAAGACAACCACCTTATGACAATTCATGTCCATCCTCCTTTGATCCTACGCCTCCAAGATGAGTTATTTACAGCCACCTGTGAAGACATCAACGGTGATATATATTGCCGCAACAAGACCATCATCCAGGACAACTGTATTCGCCAGATCATATCCAACATCAACCTCTCAGCATGCAAGACAATATACACGTCAAGCGCGCCGTTCATTAAGTATATCAACCTCATAGACCACTTCCTAACTTTCAGAACCAACAGAATAGTAATAAACAAGGACCGCCACAACGACACCATGTTCTTAACTAATACTAGCCTAATAAAACTAAACCAAGGTGAGACTCTACTGGACAGCAAAGCAATACCAATATACAAAGACTCAAGGAGCGTCACAATCACTGCACAAGTATTCACACACACCAACAGAAATATATCCTTCGAAGACCTCCACAGGATCAATTTACAGATGGAACCACTGGAGCTGCTAGAGGACGTACCCAGTGGCACGACACACCTCTATTACCTTATCATCCTCCCAGTACTCCTACTACTGTCTCTCCTCCTGTATGTTTTCTATGTCCTCAGAAAGAAGGCTAAACCAGGATCGACAGAAGGAGACCAGCTAAGACCTACACCACTACAAATCTACCCTGGACTTCCATGCCAGTTGTCGCAGGAGCTCCAAACTTAAGGAGGGAGGAGTTATGACACATCTCTCGGAAAAGTACCAGTGCCGAGTCAGCAAAGGCTGCTTTCATATAAATACAGCCACCGACCAGCAGGCAGGCAGTTCTCCATTCACCACCAGACAGTTCACATCTAATTTCATATATAAGCAATTGTGCAATTATTATTATTATTATTATTATAGTTGTAATTTCTAATAAAACTCTTTTTTTAAAAAGGCTAGTCCAGGCTCTTGTAACATAACTTGAATGATCATTAGGAAGAGAGAAGGCTGAAAAATCATGGGGAGTGAACGGTTCTGTAATTTGATTCATTTATTTTTTCTCAATTATGGGTAGAGTCCAATTACAATTCTAATCAGTAAACGTAAACTCCCCACAATATAACAAACTAAAATAATTTATAACGAATGTAATAAATAAATAAAATAAAATTCAATTGGTGTTCTCTTCAGGGCGGCTTTATATATCACCATTTCTTTCAAAACATTACCCCGCAGAGTTGGCCAATTAAAACCACTTTTCTCAAAGGTTTAAACATGAAATAAATAAAATAGTATTAATCTCCATTTTTAATATATATTTTTTTTTTTTTAATAAGGATGTCTTATTTGTCGTATAGAAAAGATTCTGTTATAGGGATGGTATGTAGATTTTTAAAAATGTTGGAGATTACATTAGGCTCTGGATGTCGATTACTGCTGACCGAGTCTTTCAAAATGATTTTTCAAAAATCGTAACCCTCTACTTTAGAGCAAATATTCATTAAAAAAAAAATAAACTCGCATTTTTATTTGGGCAAAGGATTTAATTTCGAGTCCACAACATTAAAATGCAAATGCTACAACAATAATGTCATAAATTTGATTATAATTAATATGTTTTTCATTGAGAAAAATAAGTGGGCTTTTTCAAATGAAATTTCTAAATGGTATGGACACACAAATAAAATATAAAAAGCGTCTTTTCTGACTTTTTCCCATCTTTAGCGAGAGACCACTTTTTTATGGGGTACGATAGTGGTAGGGCATCAATTTTGATGTACCTTTTTTGAAAATAGGCAATTAAAATGGAATAAGGCTGCAGGTAAGATTTTCATTTGGTTTTAGGGCAGCAAGTGGGAGGTGGTTGCTAGGCAGCCGCCTCCTCCAATATCTCCTCTGCTAGCACAGTCGACCCTACTAGAAGGCTACACACATTCACCGCTCCCATTGGCAGCCGTCTGCAATACTGCCAACATACGTACACACAGAATGTGAGAGAGTGGGAGGCGGCATGGACGGCACATATACACTATTTGTCCGTTTTATGATAGAAATTTTAAGCTACAACTGCTTGGAGAGGTTATTGGAGAGAGGGTATGACGAGTGTGCAAAACACAACTACAACTGTTCTTCCCCCGTCCACGAACAACATGATGTGCCTGCGATAGAATTGTACAGTGCGATTATAAAAATGGTAAGAGAACGAGGAGAACTGTGCAAAAAAACTATGGAGTTGGAGTGCGGTGAAACAACAATACATATACGAAATATGTTTTCACTATATTATGAAAATAAAGGATTTTTGTACGTTTGTCTTAACCCCCCCCCCAAAGGTCACAGATGTGACTGAGTGGGTGTGAAATGAAATAAAACAAGAGACAAATGGCCAATTTTGAATGAGCTGATCAATAACACAGAGCTCAACTGGTTTTCTAATAAAGCAAGCCACTTAATTCACACACAACCCAACGTTTTCTATTATTTCTAAGATTTTTCATATACGAGTTATTTTGTTCAGTCACTCCCTCTCTCTCTCACACACACCCACTTTTTTTTTCAAACTCAGGGGAACGTGTTTCCGGTAAAAACTCGATTTCGAAAATTTGACACGATTGCAATACTTCCTCTTATTAGGTGAATGAGAAACTGAAAAAAAGGCGCGAAAACATTTTAAATGCATTGCAAAAGAAGACGTTAAAAGAAAATTCTTATATTATGCATTTACTTCAGCGAATAATTGATACATTTTTTTCATGGAATTCTAAAAAATGTATTCGCTATTATGACACTGTAAGAAAAATATAGAAAAAACAAAAAAAAAACTGAATTATCTAAATATGAAAAAGTTAAAAATGAAAGCAGTTATGACGTCAAAACTATAATTAAGCGGAACTGCTAGTCATTCAACTACCAATATTTTATTTCCGTCCAACACAACAAGGCAGTGTGCTATTTTAATCATACTTTGGGTAAACTGTTATCCAGACAAACGTTTATCAAATTTGACGATTCTAATGTCGTCGGGCTTGACTATGTATATGGTCTTTACAAACCAATTCAATATTTATTCAACTGTAGGTAATAACGAGACTATCTCAACAGTGTAATAAAAATAATGCTAATAAAAATATTATATAAATAATAATAACAATGATAGTAACGAATTCTACAAGTATTTAGGCATTAAGAGTAATCAAGCTAATAAAAAAAGCAAAAGGTTTGATGGGAGAGTTAAGGCCCTTCTAAACTCACACCTTTCGGCAGGATTAATAAAAGCTCTCAATTCTGGGGCTTTTCCGGCTCTGTCTTATACTTTTGGTACTTGAAGTGGGCAAGCACTGACCTATTGAGAATCAAAGTTTGTGAGAACAGAAATGACAAAGATAAAGAAATATTATCCCAAATCTTCACTCAACGTCTGCTAATACCCAGGAAAATGGGTGGCTGAGGACTTAAGTGTGGAAGCTATATACAGATCTCATGAATCAAGGCCCTGTATTTACTTTCGGGTTATTGTACCACGCATACAAATAACTTATTATTTTTTTGATCAGGATTTCACTGTTTTGAACTTAACGAATCCTTTCTTTAAGAAGCCGGCATTGATGCAAGACAGGATTGAGATCTGGAAAACAGAGCCGCTGCATATTACCATTCATTGATAGAGCCTATCGTAAGTCTGAAATATTCGACTTTAATGGCTACGAAACGCTCTTTTCTGAAACGGAAGGATTCATTATGGCAAAAAAGACCAAGTGGTGGCAACTTATGCCTATAGGAAGTGTAGGAGACTCTATAATACAAAACTTACACACATCGGATGTATAAAGAAGTGCCTGAGTCGGTGCAGCATTTATTATACGGATATTCTGTGCTTGCACTAACACAGAATACCTTCTTAGGCATAGCCATGTAGCTGGAATATGTCACCGGGAAATGGCCTTTAAGTGGAATTTAGTGAATAATTGGGGACCACTTTATTTGTATAAGCTTCAGAGCATTTTTTTGAGGGGACGCATCAGACTGCACTGGGACAAACAAACTGTCACAGATCATACAAAAGCGTACAACAAACCAGACATTTTTCTGGTGAATCTACAAGAAATGCTCTGCTTGTGGACACTGCCATATCGGCGAATGTTCAGAAAACAACTTCAGTTAAAAATCGGCCATTACAAGGATCTGGCAGGAGAATTAAAAACTAAATACTGCCTCTGGTCGTTACAAGATATTGTAACGTAATATCTTGGTACCTTACAATATCTTGGTAACAAAATTCACTGTGGAAAAATTACAGGAAATTAGGATTCCACTAGCGAGGCTAGAGGGAAGCACAGAAGGCCGTCCTTCTCGACATAGCCTCTATCCTTTGTAGGATTTGAAATATCTGGACTTGGTTAAATTATGTTCTCCAAATCTTCTTTTAAAATAGTATGTACATAATAATAATAGCATTTGGACTCCCATGCGGAGGACCCGGGCTCAGAAGCCTCTACAGCTCACAGTCCGGTTATGGACAGTGTTGTCTGTAACGAGAGAACACTTCCGGAGGACGGCAGTGCAATGAGAAGGCTCCGGGCGACAATGACCACAGATGCTGACGCGTCTCAAATTAAAAATAAAAACAAAAATAAAAATAATAATAATAAGGGAAGGGATTAGCTCAGTGGTAGCGCGCTGGACTAGCAACGCGGAGATCACGGGTTCAAATCCAGCCGTGCTACTCTTAGATTTTCTCTTCCTAGGAGAGCCCCTACAGCTCACTGTCCGGTGATGGACATTGTTGTCTGTAACGGGAGAACACTGTCCGGAGGCCGGCAGTGCACTGAGAAGGCTCGGGCGCAAATGACCACAGATGTTGAGACGCCTTAAATTAAAAAAAAAATAATAATAATAATAATAATAGTATGTTAAAGAACAGCAATTTAATAATAAAGTTATATTAAAGCTACAAATATTTTAATTTAGACTTATATTTACAAAAAAAAAACATTTGGGTGTAACACAAGAGTGTTAATCTAATGACCGCGAGATGTGTCCGCTCCCATAAAAGAGTTTAAATTAAAAAAAGTAATTAGTAGGAGTCACTAACACTACTCGTTAGAAGAAAAAAAACATTACTGAACAATAGCCACTATTATTATATACTGTTTTGTTTGTATGTCACCCACAGTTACATGGTGGCAACAAATACCTTGTTTTTAATATTAAGAGACAAATAAAAAATTAATGATGGTAACGTCATAACAATTTGTAAGAATAGAAATAATTAATTTTTATATAATTGCTTTTGGTCGAAGATAAAAGTTAATAGACAAAATTATATACCTTAGAACCACCAATGAACAAATAAAAATTTTAATAGTTAAGCAAATAATGACTTACCCCTAAAAAACTTTTGTAGTAAAACAAAAAAAACCATCCGCTTACCTGAAAAAAATTAAAGCCAAAATTAAAGTAAGAAATCTACATGGTGCACAATACAAAATATAATAGGTATTTAATAAAAAGATCAATTTGCGAAAAACATGTGTACAGTGAATGCGAAAATAGGACTATTTCATTTTAGGCTCTTTCGGCAAATTTGAAGAACCACTCATAACACGAATTTCTGCTCTTATAATTATAGTTAACTCCATGTGCAAAACACAGGGTTGTGGATGAAATACACACTTCTTTCTTTAAATGAAGTTACCAACTTCTATTGGCCAGCCTTACTTCACACTAGCACATTTTTACACTACAAGATAATGCTTATAATATTTTCAAGTATGCTTTTACCCGAACAAAAACTCTACTAAATTGTAGGAGCATTAGTTCGCAATGCAGGAAAACTTCATTTAAAAATTTTCCGTGATATCATCCTACTGCATGGTCATCAATCGTTTTCAGTTTGTCTTCAGGTTGCTTTTTTGATAAATAGCGTGAGTTAGAGCAATGAATGTAAGCCGCTCGCAGACTTTCCATTGTGCAAGTCTATGATTTCACTATTTATCAAGATAACCCTGAACTTCAGAAACTGGACAATGACCACAACATGAAGAATGGCTATCAGGGAAAGAGATCTCGATATTTTAGTATACATCGTCACAGACAATTTAAATAGCTTGAAATAGTCTGAATTGATTTCATCAGAAAAAAAAGCCTTTTAATTTTAGTAAAAAATATCAAAGGAGAAAAACACCACTGGAATCATTTTCGGCAAAAATCTACTAAAGATAAAAAGAAAAAACGTAAAATGGTATCATGGTTAATTAATTTGAACTCTGTTCAATAGGGGCGAATACTAAAAAACTATTTCTAGATATGGTGGCTCTCAAAACATGTATTTATTCTAAAAATAAAAAATAATAATAAAATGGATGCTCGGAGAAATTACATAAGGAAAAGAGTAAATGAGGGTCGTCGAGCCATCAGCATTCTAAGTTCTGTACTATGAGCAAAAACATTCCAAAAAGTACGAAAAAGCAAATTTATAAATACATATACAAAGTTGAGTTACGCTAAGTATGTTGAAGAATGAACCAGTATACAGCCTAAATTTTTTTTATTTTAAAATTAATACATTATATTTTCTTTCCTTACGTTTCGACATTGAACATGTCATTTTCAAAGGAAATTTATTATTAAATTATTATCGAAATCTTTATTGCAAGATGTGGTGCATTACTTTTTATAAGGTTAAGTTCTTGTAAAAGGGAAACTTTTTTGGGCAACGGGATACACTGAACGGTGTAAATATCCGTAAAATAAAAAAAGTTCTTGTATATTTTTTTTATTAATTTTATTTATCTGCCAGTAAGTTTGAGGTATTTCTTTTTTTATTAGTAGTGCGGCAACTTTGTTAAAACAAAATATTTGTTTTTATTTTTAGAAGCACTGAATATTTCTATTTTGAATTTCTTTAGTCTTCTTAGTAGATCTTTTCTTGGCTCCATTGGTTTTGTCATAGTAGATTGTTATTTAAAAGCAAAAGTTGCAATGCAAAGCAATATGTTGTAAATGTGCGAAACATGAACCTACATAGTAAAGAGCAAAAGAGGCTGAAAGCAGCTTAAATAAATTGTCTACGTCGATCTGCTACGATGTCTTGATTACAAAAGATAAGGAACGAGGCAAGTAGAGAAATAATGGAGTTAAAGGAGAATATTTTGGAGAAAATAAGAGAAAGGAAATTACAATGGTTTGGCATGTCAGAAGGATGGAGGATGGAAAACTGCCCAAAAAATTCTTAAAATGGACTCCGACCAGAAGAAGGAAGAGAGGGAGGCCGAAGCTTGGTTGGGCAGATACAGTTAATGAAGACACGGCAGGCTGGGGATTGGCTGGGGGATGATGCTAATATAAACGTGTGGAAAAATACAAGATGTCGTACTTCATTGTTGGGAAATAACCTCATTATGGGGAAATTCAATATATATATAAAATGAGGTGTATAAAAAAAAATGATCATTTTTCTAACAAAAGAAGTTCCATGGACTTTAAAACCCATCCACACACGTCTGATTATTTTACAAACCGATATTCTATAAACTGTATCTTACAATACATTAGTAATTTCACGTCATTACAGAACCGTGTTTAGCTATTGGAGCTATGCTTGCTCTATGTGAAATCGAAGGGAAAGGTGTCCTTGATCAAGGGTTTATCAAGGCGTTGGTTTTCGTGAAAAATCAAGAAAAATAGAAAAAAAAAAACATTTAGTAATGCTGCACTTTCATGCAGGAATACCAAATTTGAGCTTATTGCGGCGAGTTTTCATTTTTGAGATATTTTGTCATTATAAATGATGGCATATTAATTTTTTAATGTAATATTATGTATTGAAATAATAAAACCGTTTAGTTGAAAGACGCTAGTTTAGTAGGTGGGTTGTTTGAATAAAACATTATCGGAAGTTGAACATGTTAATGAAAGTGACAGCCGGAAACAGTGGCAGGGAGTGAATGACAGTGGCTGGGTCATCTCTTTGTTTTAAGTGTGAATAGTTTGCTCCGATGAACACATTCAGAACAATGTAATTTGTTGATATGAAAATAAAACTGACATTACTGACTCAAGATATACAATTAGAATTCTGTCCAGTGTTATACAGTGGAAATCACAGGCAAAAACAAACAACAATTAAACTTTAGCAGCAGCAGAATGACATATTTAAATAAACTGACTCATTTAAACAGATGACAGTATCCTCTATTTTGTGAAAAGGTGATTAAAACCAAAAAAGTTGGATTGAAAATTCTGATTAATATAAAATATATAAAATTATGAAAAATGATTTCAATAAAAACCTTGACGTAAATTTATTTGTTGAATATTTTAATGTGACAATGAAAGTAAGATAATCAAATTTGCAGTTAAAATTGAAAATATGGAATGCCGTGGAAATTTTAAAAATCATTACTGCTTTCTCCCAAAATTCTTCAGTTAGATATGAAAGGAACATTGCGTTTTTTTTTGTTTTTTTTATAAATACGAAGCAAGAAGATTATCGAATTTAATAATCAACCCAGATACCAGAAGGAGAGCCTGCATTCAATGGAAGTGAGTATATAAAGCAATTTCAGACAAATGATACCTTAAAAGATTATTTCCTTTCAAATTAAACCTTCCTCCATATTATATGCTGTTAGTATAAATTTAATTTGACTGAAAAATAGTTTTGGAAAAATTTTATGATTAAAAAATGTTTAAACTGAATGAAAATGCTGTGTAATTAATTAGTGAGTGCATCCAGTTTGTGGGTTAAGAAAGTAGAGAAATTGAAATACACTAACGATTCATTGGTACATTGAATAAAGTCACGAACTTACAGTTAAATAATAGAAAGAGTTAGCATAAGGCTAATAGAGCGAAGCGGCGTTACAGACTAGTAGAGAGTTGCCTTCTCAAAGGTTCTTAGATACAATTAATTCCATTACAGTAGGAAACTACCACTCTTTTATGGTGGTCGAGAGCCTCCCGCTGAATTCTCGTTCTTTGGTCCTACTAGGGGTTAGTAGGAGGATCTTTGATTTCCCTAAGCTAGGATGTAATATTGGCTCAGTTGTGGTAGGAGGTTTTACTACTACTATGCCTTCCATGATGCCTTAGGGGGATATCAGTCTGTAAATTCAATGTATATTCAATGATGTCTGTGATATGAAATTAAAAATTACATTATTATATTAAGAAAGAATTCTGTGTCTGGGCATGTTCTGCTAGTTTGTTATATTTTGTAGCAATGTTTGTAATACTACTTTACTGTATGATTTTTTCCCCTAAATTATTTTCGAGTTTTATATATAAATGTACTAATCCAAATTTCAACCATCAGATGAATGGCATTAGAGCCGTATGTAATTTACATTAATGCATGGTTATGTGTCATGTACATGATTGGATTAACAAATATTATATATAATGGGGAGGTTATTACAACCTACACATCATCTCAAGTCTGTATTTATAACTGAATATTTAATAAGTGAAATATTTTAATTATTCAAAAAGATATAATTTAAAAAAGACTTTCCATAAATTAATGTGTTGATATAGTAACTGTCTAGAAAACAAATCTAATCAAATTCGAATAATATCTATTTAAACATTGAAATTAATTTTTTTTTCGGATTTTGGTAGATTATTAATTTCGATAGAATTGCATCCTTGTAGTTACAATACATATAGTTGTAAAACAGGTCCCCGTGGTCGATTTCAGAAAGTTATGTAGAGTTGTTGAAAAAAAGCAGGCCACTGAGCCCAGGACCAAGGAGATAGAACTGAGAAGTGGTTCTTATGAAATAATTTCTGAATATCTAACATTGTCAATCAGTACTTGGAATTGCCGAGCAACTTGTTGTTCCTGTCTAATAGCACGACTGACACTTATTACAATGGTATTCCCAATATTCTTCACATCTCAATTCAGGACCTTTAGAGGTGCAACTAATAAGGCCTAGTACGCATTATACAAAAGTCTAACTCACCCTCAAGGGCACATTTAACTCTACATTCCTAAATTATTATTAACGACTACAACTGGAAAACACAAACATTTATACGAGAGCCAGAAACACATCTTCCTGTTCGCAATGGATTTGAATTCATAGGCACTGTTTTGCATGTCTCAAATGATTTCTCAAACCTACTTTTTTTTCAAATCCAAATCGAGACGAACTACTTTAACGAATCATATCGTCTACATCATATCACACACAGTATACGCTATCCGCTATATCATCAATTACTTAACGATCAATACAGTTAAATGTATTCTGAAAATTGCAACATTAAAGACAAGGGCGAGATTTGCTTAGTAGTTGTGCGCTGGATTCCTACGCCGAAGTACCGGGTTCGAGTTCAGGCAATGCTGTACCTTCAGGTTTTCTTTACTCGGAGCCTTTACAGCTTGTTGCTCGTGATGATGGACCTTCTTCCCTCCTATATCCTTTTCCCTTTCGGAGTTTTGGAATCTTTTAGGCCCGCACCCGCCATCATTTAAGGCATACCATCTCCCCCCGTGCATTTACACGAAGATAGTTTTAAAAGAGAGGGAGGAACTGCACCACAACTAGGTATGTGCAAGACCTAGTCCAAGCAGAAGTGCCCTAAAGCACATTTTCCGCTTGGCCCAATGAAGACAGGTTGACCAACTCTTAGGTCGCCCACCAAAAGGGAGAGAAGTCACTCTAACAGACTCTGGTGAATTGCGCACACCTAGCAATGCACTTCCAGCTAAGGGCTAGTACCAGGGTAATTTTATATCGCAAATCTCCTCCCGCTCAACTCATATCATGGATATTGGAGTTATTGCTCAAACCACGACCTCTACGAAACCAACCTTTATTGCAAGCAATAAGCCGGAAACAGACGCTTGCGCCCATAGTTCAGTATTTTGTATCTACAAGATATACAGCGTGACTAGCCATCTTACTACTCTTGATCCGTTACCTGAGAGACCGAGCCAGGAAACTTACGAGTAGCCAAATAAGAGGAAAGGAAAAGGGAAAGGTCTTGGAAACCCCTTCCGACTCAGATAAGGGAAGGTTTTGGAAACCACTTCCGACTCAGGGTCTGAAGAGGGGTTTTCATTCATCCTGAGCATGGATATCCAGTTACCAGAGCGTTGCTAGCCCATGATGGACATTGTTGTTCTCTCTATTACGAGAAAACACTGTCCTATGACCGGCACTGAGAAGGCTCCGAGAAGGCCTACAGATCTTTCAGTTTGCAGTGCTTATATACGAGCAGTGTTCGTATCATCCAAAAAATTAATTTACAAAATGGAAGCCGAATAATTCATGGTAATTTTGTTTGTTAACTCTCCAGAAAAATTTCGCTTTCAAAAACATTATATAAATAATAAATACAGTTGTTTATATTTTGATTATAATCAAATTTAAACATGAGCCATGTTACAATAGATCAAAGAATCCGAGAATGATGCATTTTACTTTAATTAACTTTCCATATCTGAAATTTTACCATATTTGAATATAATGGGAAATTAGTTTCGAAAAATGTGTCACAGAGAATTCTTTAAAGAAGGTATAACAGAAATTAGCAGAGAATAGTAAATTAAAAGAGGGGTAAGAAAAACTCTAAGAGTTTAATTAAAAAAGTAAAAATACATTTTTTTTTCCTTGCTTATTTATTTTCATAAGATAGAGATAATTTTAATTTCTTTTTTCCACAGCTCATCTTTTTTTTATATATATAAAAAGAAAGCTATGTGGATGAGAGGAAAGTCAACACTGTTTAGAGAGTAAAATGTACGATTTTTAATTTTGTGGAGGCCATATCCCGCGGGAATATTGTAATCCCGAGGCGGGCACAAAGGAGGTCAATGAAATGGAAGTTTTCATCATCCCAATAAAAATATAATAAAGAAAAGGCTGAGAAAATACTTTCCTGGAAAAAAAGGATGTATAACAGACAATTTATTGCAATATTGTAGCATATTATTTTACATGCAAAATATAGATGTACATAAATAGCATGGCATATTTCTCATCCCAGAAAAATTCTTCATTATTGTAATAAAAAAAATATTATTTCCCTGATGTAAAATTTAATAAAAATATAATTAAGAAATGAATCCAATTCATTATGTAATATTGCTTCATGTTACATTCATAATTTAGCACTAATTTACTAAATGAGGAAATAATAATAAATTCGTAACTTTTTTTATACCTGTCAATTAACTGTAAACTTTAATCTCTAGAGGAAATGTAAAGAGTGCAACTACGTATATATATATAATATAATTATATGTACGTATATGTAATATATATACATAATTGCTGATCAAGATAAAATCTGATACGAAACATTCATACAATTTTCTGCAACTGTACAAAATATAATAATAAATTTGAAAAATGTTCTTTAAGCTTGAAATGTTAATTTTTGCTTTTAGCCAGCATGGAAGTTGAAGGCTACAGACCGGAAATTAGTGCCAACAACATTGAATAAACCGAAATAACATTAGAAATTGAACATCACATAACAAACATTTGGGAAATTTAACGTCACACATTCCTCAGAACCCTAGATAAATTAACTTTTCCGGAAATATATTTCAACTGAAAGTAATTAGTACCGAGTTTACGAGAAAACCGCGAAAAATAAAAGTATATATAAAGCCGCACTTCCGGTTGATGGATTCTGTCAGATGCGGTGATGGATATTCCTTAACATAATATCAAGTTTGAGGTTGAGCAATGTCTGGTTTTTGAGATATTTGGTTCTTTCACTCTCTAACACACACACACACACACACACACACATATATATATATATACATATATATATATATATACACTAAAAAAAAATTTTCGATTTCAGGAGATCTCAAAATATAAATTTCTAATGTGAAAACTCAAAATCGAAAATATGACACATTTTCCAATCGTTTAAATTTTCGCCGGGACCATTGATTCGGAATGTCTGGTTCTGGGCCAACACTCCTGCCCCAGTCCCTCTGGAGACCTCGATCCATCTCGTGAACCACCTATTAGGCATATTCTGTAATTATAGTTCAGAGTGTTTTCTTTGCTTCACTTTCAACTTCCATTCAACTTTCAACTTAGCCTCGAACAAAACTTTTTCATGAAATTGTCTGAAGTGGATCTCGAGATCATATTTAAATGTGGATTCTTACATGTTGAGAAGACCAAATGGATTACGAGATGGATAAGAAGGTCCCTGTATAATTCAAGGAACAGTGTAATGGTTTAAAGTTGGAATGAACATACACAAATCACGATAGAGAAAACGTTTGAAGTCTGTTAACATTTCTAGAAAAATAATGACAAAGGAAAAGCAAGACTGCTAGAAAAGAAAACCAGTATTTATAAGAAGTCAGTTACGAAGAGCCCTGACCTAAGGTGTAGTCGAGCTAGGAAATAACGCATTGGAGAAAGAAGTCACCAGTGATTCAGTCCAAGAAGCAAAAAGAAGACTTGGTTTTGCAAATACTTAGGCCAGCCTTGGTCAGTTTGTTTGGGCACTGTCAGTGCAGAAGAGGATATGATTGCTGCTAAATTTTTTAACGCCAATTTTGCACTCTATTACGAAAATACCAAACAAATCTTTTTCTTAATAATCCAATTCGCTACTCAACTTTTAATTAAATTGTTATTGAATGGAAGTTGTAAGCACAAGAATGATAAGGGCCAGAGTATAATAATAATGCAGGGTAAAGTGGAACATTGAGGGAGAATGTGCGATGACCTGAGAGTATTAGTTTGTAACTAAGTTAATTTGTATGGAACAAAATTATGGTCAAACTAGTCCCCGAGGTATGTTTGCAAATTTATGGCAATATCTAGCTCTCTCTCTCCCCATTCTGATCTGCTATCGTCATCAACTTCAACAGCATTCAGCCTAATAGAATACGAAATCAGCAATAACACAAATTTAATAACTAACCCACTACATAATAATAATAACGTTCAATTATTGACGCTTTATGAATAAACTATGTTATAAGTGGACACATAATAAGCACATAGTATATCTTGATCAATAGATACCATGTTGTTCGGATTTGTTATAAAAGCCAACTTCTTAAAGCAACTTTATTTCCTTTCCAAAATACTTAACGTCCAAATAGACTTCAACAAATAGGGCTAACCTCCATTCAACTTCCTTTCCATACAAATTGTTAGAAAGTAATGGAAGTTATAAAGTATTTCAATTGTACAAATGTTTCCAAAAAAGATTAAGAAAGCTTTAAAATACAGAAAATTCTTTAATGTTTTTCTTCGTATTGATTTCAAGAACAAATGTGGTTACTTAGTTACGAGAAGAGAATTTTAAGTGCTTCTTAGAAAAGCTTCTATAGAAGCTTTAGTGAGAAAAGAGAAAAAGTTATATTTTCTTAAAATAATAGACGAAAGGAATTTATTTTATTTAGCTAATCACCAAAATTATGTACTGAAAAGAAAAACAAACTGTAGGTTGAAAAATCTGCTGTGGAACACTCATACAACTAGCATCCTGTTTCTTACTTAATATTGACAATTTTCCTACTAAAAACTTGGAACCTTTTCCAAATTACATAATTAGCTAACATTAGATTAGATTAGATTCTGTGGGGGATCTTCAGCCTGTGCCACCGCGACCCCCAAGGGCCTAATTGTGACACCCCCTAAGTTGGAGACCCCTCCCCAGTCCTGGTCTTTATTTGAACTTTGGAATCTGGGGAGGCTCCTAAGTGGTCGGTTAAAAGCAGCTCCCATCAGAGCACCCTCTCGAGTCCTGTCTGCCTTAACAGACTTAATGGACCCGAGTGGAGCCCTGGCTGAGGCTTTCAGGCGACAGCTTCTCCTCTCCAAAGAGGCGATACCTCAGCCATACAAGCCCCTCGCACTGACACAGAACGTGCAGTGCTGTTTCCTCTTCTTACTGATAAAACCTATCTATACAGGCTATCCGTTGCCAGGCCCATGCGGGTGCATGCGCTTATTAAGTGTACAATGGCCAGTGAGAACGCTAACTGCTATCCTTTGGCCACCCCGCCTAATTGAAGTAGTTCTGCAGCTAGCCTGGACGAGTAGCTATGAATGAACGTTTTCGCCTGCCTTTAGCCTGGGGTTTTAGCCCACCATTCTCTTGATCGATCGTGCATCCATGTCCTAATGGATGCACTCCTGAGGCATCTTGCGACGCGGCAGAACATTCAGGCCCGATAAGCGATCCGCCGCCTCATTGCCTCTGTGACCCGAATGCCCAGGTACCCAGACCAGGAAACCTTATTGTGGCTACTAATTTCCCTGAGTGCACCTAGGCAACCCACACCAGCCTTGAGCTGATCTCCCACGAGTCTATTGCCCGCAGGGCAGCCTGCTATCCGAATAAATGACGATTCTGGAGTTATGCACTCCCCGTCTTCTTATTTCGGCGGCGCAGGCAATAACTGCGACTACCTCTACCTGAAAGACGACCGTGGCTAGCCTTCCCAGGCTCACCGAGATGTCACATCTCGGATGTGACCCATACACGCCGGCTCCCACTCCTTCCTCCATCCTAGATCCGTCCGTGTACCACATAGATTCGCCTGAAATCGGCGGCCGTTCTTCCATGCCCTCTGTCTAATATCAAGACTTTGAAGGGTTTTTGGAAGTCGCATCTAGGAGTTAGACAATTTTCAGAGGGCAGGCCTACGATTGTGTCTGACTCCAACTCCTCGCATAGGTCCTGATATTTCCCACCATGCCTGGGATAAATGGGAGCCTGTCCCTTTTGCAGTCGACTCACAAGTGCCCTGGCAACGCCTTGGACGTAGATGTGGAGTGTGGAAGGTTTAAAGGAGCCTCCAAGGCTGCAGTGGGTGTGATCATCATGGCGCACGTCGTGCTCAGGCAGGCAAGCCTTTGAACACTTCCAAGCGCCGCAACTCCCACATCTACAAGGTCTTTGTCCACCACACCCCGTGGATTGATTACCATAGGTCTCAACACACTGATATAAATCCACAGGGTCTACTTCGGGCTTAATCCCCAACTTTTACCACACAGCCTCCTACAGCTGCTCACGGCGAATTTCACTTGATGTGTGATAATGTTAATATGAGAATTCCATGTCAGCCTTCGGTCAAACATGACTCCCAAATATTTGGCTTCCATGGCAAACGGGATCGTAACCCCTCCGAGTACCGGCTGTTTTAAGCCTTGTAAATTTCTTTTCCTTGTAAAAGTAACCACTTAGCTAACATTACACAATACACTTCTGCCATTTGATAGCCATTTCCTCTTCAATATCCTTGGAGGATTAACTGCTATTACGGTGAGGAAAGTTGTTCTGTTAGAGGATTAAAATAAGCTTGCTGTAGAGGAAGGAACTTAAGAAACCGGGATTTCGCTAGATTATGACAGATCGGGAGTATCGTGACATTCTAGTATGTTAAGACCACCCACTTTAAAATCAATTTACTCGGAAAAGTGTTTCAAGCACTGATACTGATATATCTTGCAGTTAGTAAATAAAGTTTAAACTATCTTTACTGAAAATCGCACTACCGATAAGTAAAAGTGTTTAGGCCACAATACTTCTAACTCTAACTAACTAACTACTTCTAACTCTTAAGATATTTATATATTAGAATCGTAATATAAAGCGAAATGGAATTTAAAAAAAAAAAAGCCAATGTCACTCCGCCCACAGATCCCCGAAATGAAACTCCCCTGAAAAATATTTCAAATAATCAGTTCTGGGTTTAAAACATTAAAAACGAAAATCTATCTAATCCTCAATGGAATAATTCAACATTTATTTCTCAAAATTGAGCAAAAGAATTAGCATGGATTTGTTTTTCTGACTTAAGACGCGAGTACTGTTCCTTATCAATGCCATAATTTCATTAAAAGCAGTGGTTATCCGCATGTGATATACGCAAATTGTGTTTTATTGGTTTCCCACAAAGAGCCAAAGATCGCTAAATCTGATAACAATTACGCTAGTTTTATGTTAGACTAGTACTAATTAATTTTTGCGATCTGAGTGACGAAGCGTATTGCTCTTGCAATTGAATTTAATGTTAGAAGTTTTATTTTATTATTTGAGCTTGGTTTTAAAACTCAGTTTTATCTATAAAAGGAAGAAAATGCCAGTTTCAAACGGATTTCCAGGAAATAGCCAAGGATAAAAGGTAAGGTGAAAAGCCATTAAAGCTTTCGCAGTATAACCCCAAAACCAATTTTCTCGATTAAATTGTTTCACAGATATAAGACAGTTCCTTGATAGTATGTAGCAAGCACACTACTTCTTTTTTGGAGGAAATTGCCCAAAAATATAAAAACTATTTCTGTGTGGTGATAGGCGACTTTTGACAGAAATTTGTATTCCCCTTTGTTGTTTCTCAATGAATTTTTGAAATTCCTATGATAACTCATACTTGAGTTGTTTTTAGAACAAAAATAATATTTTTCAATAAAAAAAATTTTTTTTTTTCCTTTTTCCAATGTTCAAACTATAGCTCACTGTGATTGAATAATGTTTTAGGCTACCCTTCTGTTAGCTGTTGGATGGATCCCTCAACGATACCATTCCTTGGGTTTGGAACCCAAAATCTCCTGACTCTAGTTTCAACTTCAGTAAAGTTATTAGTAAGGAACGGATTTTTATGTATTTAAAAATGCCAAATATTTAATTAAAATATGCATTTATTTTCGTCAATTATGTGGAAAATATGTGATTTTCTTAAAATATTTTCTGGAATATTTAAGTAAAATGGACATTTTTTTTTATGAAAATGGAATTTGGGGGGGGGCAAGTTATAATTATTTATACAAGAAAAGAACATTTTTACAATTTATAATAATTTATTAGGAACAAAATAATTTGTTTTTACAAGTTATAATGATTTATACAACAAAGAACATTTTTACTATTTATAAAAAGATGTGTTAAATTTTCAATTTTGAAAACTTCACTCTTCGAAATTGTTTGCAACCACATGAAATTTCAAATGTTGGAACGTAAAGTGACGACGATCTGGGCGTAAGATGGACTTGTAACGACTAAAAGATCGTTCAACATCTACAGATGTTATAGGTGCCTTGCTGAAAGAAGTTATCTCGTTGGTTGTAAAGGGTACACGATGTTCTGAGGTGACTTCTGTTCCACTGATAATATCAGAAATCTGGCAGATGGTCTCCCACCCTTTGTTCTTGCTCAGTACTTCTACCAGTTTTGATCTGATCAGATCTCCCTTACTCCCAGGTATTCCTTCCACCTTTTCGATGACTTTTTTAACGTTGGACACGTTTTCTGTCAGTCGAACACTTTGGGACTCAAGTTGGGTAATGGCTTGTGCAAGAAATACGCAACTGTCAGAAATGAATGCAAGGTCGTTCCTTAAATTAGGTTTCTCGAATAAAGACTTGGCAGTATTTATCGCTACTGCTTCGTCTTCGAAATGTGAATTGGACACTTCAACGAACGAGCTGAAAGAACAGACAACGTCAAAGAACTAACAAGTGCCCGTCACTGTTTAGCAGCATTCTGAGTAAATTACAATAACCATTGTACCCACTGTGATTCACAGCCCTACAGTCTGTGGTTCACAGTTCCTGTCAACCACCTCCCAATTATGAAAATATGCCCATAATGAAAAATATGAAAAAATATGTATATATTTTGATTAAATATGTAGAAATATTTATTTATTTTGATCAAATATGTATAAATATGCGATAACATCCAAATATGTGGAAATATGTGAAATAAAAGTAGACTCAAACGGCTTAAAAAGTGTCAGTATGAATACTTCTAGTTGAAAAACGTCTGTAAATTGCCTAGAAAAAAATATGTAAATACATACGAATCCGTTCCCTAGTTATTAGTTTTCCCCACGCAAGAAAGTGTGCATGGACTTAGTTAGATGGAATTTCGTATGGACTATAAGTTGAAAATTATTAATGAACTAATCCTTTATAGTTCCAGAAAACGTACAACTTTGACTTTTTCTCACATTATCCTATTGCACAACCCGGAAATACCGTTTAATCGCGATCCTACCACTGACAACAAGACAGATTGGTTTTTTAAGTGAAGGTAGCAAGTATCCATTCTTCTTGCGGCCTGGTCATGCGGCACTATCCTACATCTCCCATAGCGCTCTTGTGCCAGTTTTGCAGCAGGTGGATGAGTATTTGTGATTGTATTTGACTCGACACGTCCCGTAAATCCTCATCAATGTCGCATGATGACCCGCCCTGATAAAAGTCGTTCCACCACTGTTAAATTTTTGAAACCAACACTGGGCAGTACGCTAATCAAGGACACATCAGATCGATTTCACATAAAGCACGCATAACTTCAGCAGCTGTACACTTAATGGCGTAAAATTACTAATATATCATAAGCCGCAGTCATGGTTATCTAATAGAAGCTCACAATTGTACTAACTATTTGAAGGGGACATAATATGTTCAGAAAAACCTCTACAGCGACTAAAGTTACGATATAATATCGTGTTTGGAAACATCAGAAGTAGGTGGCTAGGTTTTAAAGTCCTTGAAACTTTTTTACTTAGAAACGGACTTTTTTTTTAAACACCCCCATTCGCAATTAAATTAAATCTGGGAAAATCGTATTTATTTACGGCAACGTTCAAAATAAAAGTATGAATAAGATCGTATAATAAAAATTGTTGGAATTAACAAATTCAATGTAAACTATAAAAAAGCGAATGGAATGCACAAAGTAAATGAAATAATAAAATAAAATGGATAAATGTTGATCGCGGTCGGGTTACACAAGACGGAACACAGAAATTCTATTTATATAATAAAGTAGTTAGTTTTTATTAGCTACAACAGCAACTTCAATGGAATTTGTAAATATTTAGAGAGCTACAATATAAAATAAATGGAAAAATTCTTATTGCCTATTATCCATTCTCCCAGCCTCATTTAGAATAATCATCTATAAATAAATAAGTTGAAAAGTTACACAAACACTGAAATTATATTTTGATGAACTGTATAAGTTGATGAAAAATATGAAGAAAAACCCTGCAATTATTACAATTAGTAAATAAAACAAAAAACAATGCAGGGAAATCAGCGCAATAAGAATGGAAACAAGTAAAAAGCTTAATGACTGATTGTATAATCAATATCACTAATGAAGAATGAATGAAGAAGAATTGAAGGAAATGTAAACAGTAAGATGACCGCAGCAGCATACCGTCTTTTTACATAAACTGTGACATCTTAATGAGAACCACAAATAATTAAGATGATAAATTATAATTGCCAAAAAAGAACATTAAAAGTTATGTGCCATAAAATTATTATTTATAGATAAAATTGTAGGCTGGTCGCTGTTGATTTGTATTTTTTAGTATAAATTTTTTCTTGTTGTTGAATAGTTTTTTAATTTCACTTAGTAAGAGGAAGTATTGAGAGATCGTTATCACATTTTCGAAACTGAGGTTTCACCGGAAATACATGGTTGAGGTACTAAAAAAATTAAACGAATGGTGTGTGCAAAACGATGTTTTGTGTGAACAAAACATCTCAAAAATGAAAAATCACCGGAAGTTCAATCTATTCCGTTTAGGAACTACCACCGGAAGATTAACTTTACTGAATATTTTTTTTTCTCAGTTTAGCGGGATTTTCTCGAAAACGGCAACAATGATTTTTCTTGAAATTGATTTTTATGGGGTGCTGCGGGAACAGAGCATTAAGCTTTCATCCAAAGTACTACTTCAACATAGTGTATGGTTTCTACACTAATCAATATACGATAGATGCATTGCTAGTATTCCAAATTTGCCAGAAATCTTTTAACTAATGATGCGACTTTACGGAAAAGATTTTTAATTGGTTTTTGGAATTTTCTCAAAATGTGCATGTATTAAACGATTATCTTTAAACTTGGAATGCTAACTGCTCGGATATAGATACCTATCATTTTCACTTGAAGCATTTTTGAAAAAAGAATAGTAATTATTGATTTTTAGATGGTTTTGCGGAATTTATCGTTAAATTTCAAATATATATATGTTGGGATGTATTGTTAATGTTGCGCTGTTTTGGGAGAACAATGTAATCAATTCCCACTATGTTGTTATGTTGAGTATGATAGCATGTGCAGATTCTGTGGAGAGTTGGAGGAAAGTCCAATACATCTCCTAACGGACCACAATGCTGTCATTCAGAAAATATTTTAGGAACCTGGGTAGCTACCAGGAGGAGGAGGGAAGCATACCTTCTCTAAAGCCCTCCAGGATATTAAGATTCCTTAGGGATCTTAACCTAAGGGATGGCGGTATTGTAGGTGAGAGGTTTGTCCAAGGCAGCTGAAGGGCTGCTGTGGGCTAAGACCACGGCACCCGAGGTGCATAGCACAATAGACCGTGTAAGTCGCAGTGTAATAAAAAAAAGTTGGTAAGTTGGTACTTACCCCCACCACAACCACCACTGCCATCTAAATTTATGTTAGGCCAAAATATGAATGAAATTTGAATTTAAAGAAAATTTATAATTTTTTTTATATAATTTTATATATACAGTAAACTCCCGATTATCCGTATGCGGATTATCCGTGCCTGAATTTAATTTAAAAAAAAAAATTATATGTATATGTATTTAAATGTAAATATATAATTGCTAGCTTGAGCTGAAAGTGGAGAAGAAGAAATTATCAAGCGCATTAATCACAACACGGCCTCAATTCTGTTGACACTTTGTTGGAGTACATCGACCAATGGGAATTCGTGTATAAGGACATAATAGCTCTTAGAAAAATTCGAACTGATATTTAAAAAAAATCATTAAAAGATTCCTGCAAACAAACCAAAATCACAGATTTTCTTAATAATAATGAGCATTTAACATATTAAAATAATTGTCTGCCTTAGAAATGTATAATATGTAGTGTTTTAGAAATAAATAATTATAGTTCGGATTATCCGTGTTTTTCGATTATCCATGCCACCTCTCCCCACCATTAGCCCGGATAATCGGGAGTTTACTGTATATATTGTATTTGTTTCACACCAGATTTTTTATAGTCTGATGATTGGTTTTTAAAGTCCGACTGAAACTGCGAGGAACTCGATTGTATCTTGGAAAATTTAATTACAGAATGTGTAGATATGTTTTAAATAAAGCACATCATCATGTTGTCAACAGATGAAAGCAAACGTTAAAAAAAAAAGTATTCAACAATTTAAGGGGAATCGTTCATTATATATACTCCTGACTGGTCTAGACAAGATATCTATTGAATAGGTAAATTCGTGAGACTCATTCCCGTTCAACTGACCGGTACAATTTGAAACTAACTCCTTTTGAAGTATCGACTAGTTCTGCAAATGAGATGCCCATGCAAAGACATATGTGGCTTGACTTGTCTTCTCTCGCACCTTCTCCCGAGACCCACAAGCCCCGGCTTGCACTAGTAGCATGTTTTAAAAATGCATTTCACATGTACCATTAAAGAAGTTAGAGCAACAGTAAAAGCTGTCGTCCCTTTCACGTTTTTCTTCTACGAATATTTTAGTAACTGTAAAATTTTTATGTAACTGAGATGGGGAAATCCATTAACTCTGTTAAAATAATGTACAATTTATATAGGTTGTATGGCACTTGGAGAAACACACACAAAACAAACAAACCAAAAATTGGCTATGAAACACTCACACGGTTTTCTCTTACACCGTTATAATTGACCAATTTCCTTCAATTTTATATTTCTTACTTGGATCTTAGTTGTGTTCAATGTGATCAATGCAAGAATTTAAACTATTAAACAAATTTTGTGAGGAAAGCGTAACATCATCATATCTTCAAAACCCCCTCTTAAATGAACATTTCCAGGAAAAAAATTTCAAACGAAAGTAATAAGTCTCAGTCATTATGGCTGCTATACAAAATTTAATGAAATCAATCGGTGTTTTTTTTTTTATGAACAAAATAGCATAAAACTGAAACAACTGTTCCGTAATAACGCACTTCCGGTCAACAGATGTTCATCAAACTCGGAATTTTGATAACAGATTTAATTCTAATTAATATTATTTTGATGAAAATATTGTAATAATAATCTAAAATGGCGTATTAGAGGATAACACAATTCCACACCTCGATCAAAACCCCGTTTAAATTCATTTTCGCCGGCATAATGTTTGAAATAATGAGACTTCTATTTGAATCAATGAGACTTATTAAAAATAATAAGACTTCTATTTGAAATAATGAGCCTTATATTTGAAATAATGAGGCTTATTAAGAATAATGAGACTTATATTTGAAATAATGAGGCTTATTAAGAATAATGAGACTTATATTTGAAATAATGAGGCTTTTTTAAGAATAATGAGACTTATATTTGAAATAATGAGGCTTATTAAGAATAATGAGACTTATATTTGAAATAATGAGGCTTATTAAGAATAATGAGACTTATATTTGAAATAATGAGGCTTATTTAAGAATAATGAGGCTTATATTTGAAATAAGAGGCTTATTTAAGAATAAGGAGACTTATATTTAAAATAATGAGGCTTATTAAGCATAATGAGACTTATATTTGAAATAATGAGGCTTATTAAGAATAATGAGACTTATATTTGAAATAATGAGGCTTATTTAAGAATAATGAGGCTTATATTTGAAATAAGAGGCTTATTTAAGAATAAGGAGACTTATATTTAAAATAATGAGGCTTATTAAGCATAATGAGACTTATATTTGAAATAATCACGCTTATATTTGAAATAATGAGGCTTATTAAGAATAATGAGACTTATTTAAGAATAAGTATTTTCGGTAAAACAAAATTTTGAAAATTGTATACGATCGCAATACTTGCTATTAATTACTAGTGTAAGAAAAGCAAAAAGGGGAAAAAAACAGGCTTTATATACTTTAAGAATATTGTCTTCGGACTTTGAACTTAACTTTCCAGATTTTTACTACCAGATATTGTTTTTCAAAGCTTATTACTATGCAATTCTGGATTTCTCCTATCTTACATCATAGCTTACTGTTTTCAATTAATTCTGAACGATTCTGGGTATTCTTCCATCGTTGGCGATTGGTTCCATTACAAAGCCAACAGATTATATTGTTGAATTTTGAACATTTTTCTCTTCAGAAAACAAGGGAAATAATTAAGTATTAATGAAAACAAATTAGTAAACATTAATTCAATTTTACGAAGTGAACAATGAAAAGAAAACACTTCCTGTGAAAACATGACAAAGTCTCAAGATGGAATTATGACAAAGTATATGAAACAAACACTTAAGAAGATCGGGCGAGACAAGGACCTTCTACAAAACTTTCCTCTTCTCATGATATCCCTCTATAAACATCACTTCAGCTAATAAAACAAAGACCAAGAATCCTTAAACTATCACTATCCTACTATACTCTCTAATATTATTCAACGATGAAAAGTGCAAATCATTAAAACACTTTTAAATTATCCTACACGAAATTGTTATCATTGGATTAAAAATTAATTAATTCTTAAATAAACTTATTAATTTTTATTACTGTCTAATAATGTAACTTTTCCGTAATTTTATTTAAAAAACTTTCAATTTTAACTGCAATATTTAGAACTAAAACAAATATTGGGATCCAGTTAATAATAATAGATCCAGATTGCAGTCAAGATTTGTAGCGGCAGCTTCCATTAATTTGGTTATGATTTAGGAAAAAGGAACTACGGAATTTCCAATGAGAATATCCTGAATAACTTGGTGAATTTAGATGCCACAGTTTCTTGCTTAAGAAGTAGTGATGAACGTTGTCATCTGGAATGCTATACTGTCCAAGATATCCTATGGATGGAGAATATTCAAAAGAAGAATATTCCCCGTGAGTCGGCCATTTAAAGCAGTGTTCTCAAACTATATGGGATCGCGGCTCCCTTGCGAACGAATCCGTAACTCAGAGCCCCTTGAGAACAGACTCCATGACTCAGAACCCCCTTGAGCACGACTTTATGATTCAGGGCTCCCAGAATATTATATAATAAATACTGCTTGTATTTTTTTTTTAAATGCACACAGTATTTTTATTAAATCATTTATGTGAAATCCCAGCGTCTTTTAGTACTGTTTGATTGTGGAGAACCATTTTTTCTGCTGGTTATTTTCAGTGGATAAAGTTATGCTTTCTTACTAAAAGCAAGTTCAGGTATTGACCGACCAAGCGCAGTGAGTGTGGTAACTAAACGAGAGTGTCAAAATACTTTATGCACGTGTTGAATATTAAAATTTTTCTGCAACAGATTATACTGGTTCTTAACTTATAAGAAAATGTGCAAATACTGAGAATGAACTTTAAATCAAGTCAAATACTCCTTCTCTCTTTGTAACATGCTTTCTTCAAAACTTAAATCCGTAGGTATTAGTAATTTGTTACGGAATACGTTCTTGTGTTCTCGTATTTTCCGCTAGATGTCGGTGCTGCATAGAGATGAAGAATATTACTTTTCTTCTGACAAAAAGTATTGGCAATTTTCACTTTGTGACATTTATGTATAACTTCACTATTCTTTATTTAATAATTGTTACATAATTACATGGTTGTAGAAAAACGTTTTTTTTCTATTGATTTTTTTTTTATGCCATTTAATTTTCATATTGAACAAAGAAAAATGAAATGAAAAAATTAAAAAAAATAGTAAAACCAAGAAATTAATTATTACAATCCAATGGGTGGGTGAAAATGTGCTGCCACCAGAGAATTGCATAGAAAAAACAATTTTTGGTGGCCTACGGAAAGTGTTCTCTCGTTACAGACAATACAGCGAACAGTGAGCTGTAAGAAAAGAAAACTAAGAGGAGCACTCCTGAAATTTCACGGCCCAGAAGTTCTGATTTAAAAAACAAAAAACTAACCTTAGGGAGTTTAGAATCTCAGTGAGTTAGAATATGTGACGTTTATTGTGAGTCTGATTAGTGGCAATTTTCATGGCCCTGATTCTTCCTGTGATAATTCCAAGGCATAATTACCCTAACAAAATTCAAGAATGATGATGGGTTGAACATTTTTTTATATTTAAGAGAATGGTAATTACATTTCTGCTAGGACAGATAATCTTGGAAATAAATGCGAAGGCAGTAGCAATTCTTACTTATCAGTGGAAAGGGCCAATAAGTTTTGATTTCTTTAGAACACAGGATATACTATCATGACAATGAAGTTCCTCGGTTGACGAGTTCATCTTCAATATCCCAAAACACCATTTGAGAAAAAAAAAAAATTATAATTGGCGAAAAATAACTAGAATTTCTTCAGATAAAAGTAAATGCAAAAAATCTGTTTTAACAGAAACTTTTTATTTTTAAACAAGTTTATCCGGCGTTTCGGGACACCTTTGGTAACAGGAACTGTTGTTAAGGACGAATGGAGAGTTAAAAATGTTTACACTGATATGGGTCATTTTTATTTTTAATTCCATATAAGCACATTCGATAGATTATTATGTAGTGATTTTGGCCGATACTGAAGAATACACATTCATTATGGCTGTTTTCCGTTTATCTTCATTTATTCTTATTCGTTATTTTATTTGAATAAAGTATTGTAGTACTTTCATAAGGGAAATCATAAAGCGAGTATATTAAACTGAGGCCATTACGAAGAAACTGGAACAGTTATATTCATGAAATGTTCAAACATTTATATTAAATTTATGTTCGTTCATACTGGTGGAATATTAAACAGAAATAAAAATCATTACATAAGTGGAATGAAATTAGTCTTTCTTTCACCGTCTACAGTAAAATGTAGGAAGCGGCACAACATCAAAAGAGAGAGAACTAAAATAATATTTACAAGCAAACAAACAACAAGTAAGCAAATCTAACTTCCAGTAAAGTTTTGTTTGGTGTAAAAGAATGTAATGGAATAAAAAATGGTCATTAACGAAATCTGACTAGTTATAAACTTTAAAAAGAAAACAAAACTTCTCTTCTGTGCAGAATCAAGTAAAAAAATTAAAAGGAACCTTTCTGATAACAAGAAATTTATGTAAGTATACATATATATATAAAAAAAAAGCAAACAAAAAAAGGTAAGCGCAATGGGTTGTTGGCTTGGGTTATATTCATTTTATATTTATGTCGGGGGGTGGAAATGATTAAATCTTACAGTCTGACTTTTTAAAAAAGAAATTGTAATTTTACACTAAAAACCCTCCACTAACTTTTCTCTAATTATCTCATCTTTAAAAAGTATAAAATTTCTTTTTCCTTAGGTAATAATAATGGTATCTTTTATATTTATTATTTTTATCTTTTCTTCTTGTTGTGCAATAAATTATTTTAAATGTTTGTGTAAAATAATGCTGAAATCTTAATCTTAATAGTAATGAACACGGTTTGGTTTATAAACTTCCATATAAAGTTAAATAAAATTAAAGGTTGCCCGTGAATTTAGTATATTCGAAGAGTTATTTGCCTATATGGGAAACAGTCATTTCTTCATAGATCTTACAGTAAAGTAAAGTAAGTAAAGTAAAGTAATGCCTATTTTTTCAGGCAGGCTTAACGTCCAACTACCAAATTAGGTATCGTGAATGGGGGCGGAAGCACCTACTTTACTGTTAACATTTTTCATACCAATATAAAAACTTAGTAGTTATAAGCGGGATTCGAACTGGGGTCCTCCCCAGTCCATGCTCATAACCACTATACCAACACCCGCCCCAGATCTTTCAGTAGAACAGTGATTATCCTTCATTAACATTTACATTGAGAGTCTCCTCTAACATACTTCATTTAGATCCTGCAGAAGTTATTGTGTTAGTTTGTTTAAACGAACAACCTTGTTTTTACATTCCTATATATTATTGCAGAACCGGCTGACGGAATATCCAAGCCGTATAATACTTGCATATACTTGTAAATTGTATTTCTTTATTTAATTCATAATAAAGTATTATTATTACTATTATTATATTATTGCAGAAGATACAAAAAAAAAAAGTAAAGCTGATCATTATTATGCGGGTCCGAGACTGCATCAACATAATATGACAGATTCCAGGCTGTTGTGGTGGTTGGTTCCGCAGAGCTAGAAAGCATGAGAGATATTTTCCGTGATAGCCTGCTTCTTTTTATGGTCAGTCATCGACCGGTTTCGGGCGTTCGCCCATCATCAGGATGTTTTTATCAAACAGTGTAATATAACAGTGAAAAATGGAAGGGAGCTCAAACTTTGGTATAGGTTTCTACCGCATCTGATACTTTCGGGCAAAATCCATCAACTCCGGAAGTATCGAGTTTATTGAATGTTTTAGTATTTCAGTTTTCTCGAAAACAGCTCCAACGATTTACAGACATAAATACCCATCGCTTTTATTTGAAACATTTTTCCGATAATATTTAATTTTTATAGTGTGTGGTTCTGAGGGAACAGTAGTGTTTTGTTTTGCCCAAAATACCACTTTAGTACAATGTATATTTTGCCAACATCACAATATAAATATACATTTGAAGTATTGTTAGAATGCCATATTTGTAGAATATCGGGTAACAGTGGCACCGCGACTTTACAGAATAGAGTTTTGACACCTGACTGTCAGTTATGTTTAAATTTAAACTGCACAAGAGCTTTGTTGGTTTTGACAGAATTTTAAATGAAAGCAAAGACAATTAATGTATTGCTGCAATAAAGAATTTGAAGAAAAATTACCCATTTGAAGTTCAAGAAGAAAAAGTTGTTTTTTTTTCATGCTGTCATACTGTAAAGAATGTCTCACTGAATTATGCATATCATCACAATCATCAAAAGATGTATACTTTCTTTCCTAAACCTGTACAGATCTTGGAATGACACGTTGGCTGAAAGATATCAGTGATTTCCTTTATCAGTTATATTAGGATGTAGAAAGTTTCAAGTCACAATTTTAATTTAGTTTTAATTTTGCGATCATACTCGTTTCAATTTTGGAACATCATCTGGCAGTGGTGTTCTGGAAAGTGATCTGGTTTAGTGATATCGGCGTAAATATCTATCAATACATAGATATAAACCAGCAAACAATAAGAACACATTTGTTCTTCTTTATAATTCTAACTTATTGCTGTAGTATAGATCTATTGTATTTGTTTAACCAGATTTATAGAGGCCGTTCTTAATCAGGCTCAACCCAATGCTACTCTTGAGGGATAACATCTATTTTCCGAATATTTTCAAAATAGATTATTGGCTACCAAATCAATGACCTACCAAAAATGTATATTTATAGGGAGGTGTGCTTAATCCCGCCAATGTTTCAGCTAAGGAAACCAGCTAAAGAACCAAATCGGATAAAAAACAACTTTTGAACAGCCAATTTTGAACAAGTTTTATTATTCCCTTAAAATAAGATTGCCCTATCTTGACACGAAATGACTAATCATTGGATTAGAATGTGATTTAAATTATTATTATTATTATGACGGGTGTTCTCATGTGCGGGACCTATCTTCCTACAGAGAGAAAAAAAAAAGGCTTTTGCTAGGAAGCTTTTCCCAGTAATCTGCCGGTCGGGCTACAATATCTTAGAATATCCTCGTATCTCCCCCTAGCATACCCTTGAGAGAGTTGCCTTCCCTATGTACGAAACCTAGTATTAGCGAAATGTGGATACTGACCCAAGAAGCGATACACCGTTTCCCTGACTTCTCCATCGTCACAATTCTGCCTTATTTTGTGTAAACGACTCGCTATCCAGTCAATACACTTCAAGATCATACCAGGACTCTCAATTGTTTCCTCCTACCCCTATGCTACCCTAAGAGAGAGAGAGAGAGAATATCCTCTGTCATATAACTTATATAAATATTTTAGCTTGTAGGCACCCCTCCGGTATCCCTCCAGTGCTTTTGCAATTCCCTTTTCCGTTATTGTTTCACTTCTTTCTTGCAGAATTGCTTGGTGACGGCCATTGCTAGCTACGGACCATAATAAGGATCCCACTTTGTACAACTAGTCCGCCCTTGGTTTAATGTGTTGTGAGATGGTCGCAGTTTTTGATTTTTCCTGGTTGGGTGTTTTGATTAAGAGGAGCGTGTTGGTGATACCCGAATGGGAAAAAATACATGTTTCGGTCTTTAAGACACACTGTTCCTTTTAAAAATGGAAACATCAATACATGGGGATATGGACCTTCAAAAAACTTAGTGTAAGCCCCCCCCCAAAACTACTTCAAGTTCAAATTGGAAATTTTTCTTCAAATTCTTTATTGCAGCAATACATTAATTATCTTTACCTACATTTAAAATTCTTCAAATCTTCAAAACCAACAAAGCTTGTGCAGTTTAAATTTAAACATGACTGACAGACAGGGGTCAAAACTCTATTCTGCAAAGTCGCACTGCCACTGTTAACCCGATATTCTTCAAATTTGAAATTCTAACAATACTTCAAATGTATATTTATATTGTGTAGTTGGTAAAACATACATTGTACTGAAGTGTATTTTGGGCAAAACAAAACGCTACTGTTCCCTCAGAACCACACACTATAAAAATTAAATATTATCGGAAAAATGTTTCGAATAAAAGCGATGGGTATTTATGTCTGTAAATCGTTGGAGCTGTTTTCGAGAAAACTGAAATACTAAAACATTCAACAAACTCGATACTTCCGGTTGATGGATTTTGCCCGAAACTTTGTGTCAGATGCGGTGGAAGTACCTATACCAAAGTTCGAGCTAACTCTCTCTCAAATACACAGACCATTCGCATTACTACCCTATCCACAAATGTTAATTAGATATTCAATGAACTGTTAATACCACACTTGGGAAGTAAGTGGTTAGCGTACTGGACTCCCACGCGGGTCACGGGTTCAAGTCTAGCTATGCTACCCTTAGATTTTTTCTTCCTAGGAGCCTCTACAGCTCACTGTCCGGTGAAGGCTCCGGGCGCCAGTGACCGTAGATGATGACTCGCCTTAAATTAAAAAACTAAAAATATCACACTATATTTCCCATATGAAGTAAAACGCACATAAGAAGAAATTAGGTGTCGCCACATTATATTTATTACTTCCTTGTCTGTTGTTACTAACTAGCAATGTTACTAATGATTTATTAGAGAAGGAATTTTAGTCCTCCAAAATACTAAAATATATATATGTAGATAATATAATCAATATTTAATTACACACATGATTAATTACAGGTTCCCCCCTAATGAAACGCAGTAATGATTGGCCTAATTTTCTTATTGAATATTCATTATCAATTAGCTGCGGTAGCAAATCTAACGGCTAATTGAAAGAATAATTAATTGCTATAATTACTTTTTCTTTTATTTTAAATAATTTACATGAGTTTATTAATTTTTAATTTATCATAAGTGCAATTATAGGTGGTCACTTCCGAATCGATTTCTTTTTTTAGTTTGCAGATTAGTCATGGATCGCAAGATTAAGAACTATTTTGCTCTTAAAATACTAAAATAGTCTTAAGAATAATTGGCATCATTCATTTTATACAATAATAAATTTTACATGTTTTGTACTAACAAAAGCAAAATATAAAAAAGTAACTAATATATTCCCTGCTAAAAATAGTTATTCTTGCATATTCCAGATTGATATTCTATCGAAATAAGATCAATTATAGCTTAAGCACCTAAAAGTATATATAACCTGACTATAAATCTGTCAACAGTTGCAATTTACGTTTTCTAGTTGTTTCATAGTCAAAGTATCTCACATGTATATCCGGTTAAAATTCTCTTTCGAAAAAGGTTTCCATTCATAATATTAGAGGAAAAAATATGGTTTTTCCAGTTTTAGAATCTATTAAGTTCCTAAAAAGCGGTACAATTTAACTAGATAATGGTTTTCACACATATTTCGACCACAGACAGAATATACTGTCAGTACCACTCTTTAATTATCGGATGTTTTATTAAGCATAGGTGACATTTAGTTATTCATTTAATTCTATTTATTACTGGCGTTCTCGACACACAATGTAATCATTCTCTA
Source organism: Triatoma infestans (assembly GCA_011037195.1). Classification (NCBI taxonomy): domain Eukaryota; kingdom Metazoa; phylum Arthropoda; class Insecta; order Hemiptera; family Reduviidae; genus Triatoma; species Triatoma infestans. The sequence goes on from JAAEAF010003506.1 coordinate 53,820, forward strand.
CCTGCCTCAGTTGGAAGGTGGCCCTTGTCATCATCTCTGTATTTATGGTTGGAAGAAATGAATAAAATTTGAAATTGAAACAAAATATATATAATATATATATATATATAATATATATATAACTATATTATGTGGGCAGCAGTAAGAGCAAGTCGAGATTTTTTATTTGTTTTAAAAATAATTTACCTAAAAAGATATCTCAACTTCACAAATCTAAATGAATATAACTAGTTATAACAATTTACCACCCAGCTGTAGTTCAAGTAAGACCCCATACTAACTAAATTTTCTAATAAATAATTAAACGAACTTACTGGTAGAGAGAATGTAATCAACGAACGTAAATTGCTCTATGAATGTTTGATTATTAATCAAGAAACTATGGAATTTAAAGGTCGATCAGTACCTATACAAAGATAGATATAACCTTACTACTACAGAATATTCAAATAATTCATGCTACCACAGTAGTAGTAATTACTATTCATTATTAATCATTCTTGTTAATAATGGCAAAAAACACAATATATTATTATATATACATATCCATTATATTTGTGACCAATTTTGAGGGAAAATAATATTAGAAATTATAATTAAATATTTTTAAATTCTAAATATTGATTTTTTTAATATTTTTGAAAAGTGGCTGGGTCCGCAATGCTGGATAACATCCATTATTTTATCCGTCGTAGCATGCATATTAGATTTATTCCTGACCGGTTTCGGATATTCATCCATCGTCAGAGCAAAAAACCGGTCAGGAATAAATCTAATATGCATGCTACGACGGTAAAATAATGGATTTTTAATATTTGTTTAAAAATTAAGTTTTACATTAGCTATTGACTTCTTTTATAAACACTATACTGACATTACTGTAATTTTATTCTTGTGTACATCACCAGATTTTGTTAAGCCTTATGTAACAGGAAAACTGAAGCACAGTTAGTCTAGAGTTCGATAGATATTACGTAGCCTAGTCTTCCTTAATCACTACTGTTCTTTATTCAATTCGTTTTTTTTTTTTTTTAGAAACAAAAGAAATTTGTCTTCCTTTTATTGTCCTGGAAGATTATTGCAATTTGTAACGAAAAAAATCTGGTGTGAAACACTCACACAACTTTCTCTTACTCTAGTTCTCAAAATTATAATTGACAAATTCTATAGTTTGTGCACCAAATTTAATGAAATTCGTCGAAAACTAAAAGAACTGTTCAGTAAAACCACACTTCCGGTTTACTAATTTTCTTGACACTCGGAATTTTGGTCATCTATTTATTTCTAATTAATTTTGTTTGGATAATAGAATTGTATAATCAACTATGATAGTACTTTAGAGAAAAACATAAGTGCCCCCAAAAGGGCCCAGTCCTAGATCAAAGTATTAAATAAAATATGTCTATAGATTTTCGGGTATTGGTCAATGACAAAATTTTTTAGTTAAAGGTAAACGTTTCGATTATATTTCATAATCTTCCTCAGTACCTGTATACAACAACAAAATCAACAATAAATATATTTTTATTATTTATTTGATTATTGTTGATTTTGTTGTTGATACCTACAACAAAATCCACAATAATATATTTTTATATTTATTGTTGATTTTGTTGTTGTATACAGGTACTGAGGAAGATTATGAAATATAATCGAAACGTTTACCTTTAACTAAAAAATTTTTTCATTGACCAATACCCGAAAATCTATAGACATATTGCAACATTGACTGGTCGAGAACATTTCATTGATATTAAATAAAGTTATAGATCATTGCATGTTTAGTTTATATAAAAGTTTCAAGAAAATCGTCGGAGCTATTTTTGAGAAAATCGCGAAAAAGTGAAAAAAATCATTTAGTAAAGTGGTAAAGTAAACGCACTTCCGGTTATCCGATTTTTTTCAAACTCGGAATTTCAACAACATATTCAAATTCTAATTAACATTATTTAGATGACAGAATTGTCTAATAAACTGAAATAGCACTTTAGATGAAAACCTAACCTCCCCCCTCCCCCAGAAGTACTCTTAAATGAATTTTCCCAGAGAAAAGTTTTAAATAAAAGTTGCAGTACTTTGTATGTGTAGTTGATATACCAAGTTTGAAGAAAATCGTTGGAGCCATTTTTGAGAAAAACGCGAAAAATTAAAAAAAAACAAAAAACAAGTAAAGTGGTACTTCCGGTTGAGGAATTTTGACAGATGACCCATTGTCAGATGCCACGGTGATACCTAAACGGAATATCAAGTTTCAACTTTCTATGGTTTTTCATTTTTGAGCTATGCTGTTCACACACACACACCAAACCAGTTGCTAAAAACCACTTTTTTGGACTCAGGGGACCTGAGTGACCTCAGGTGACCATATTTCCGGTGAAAACTCGATATCGATAATTTGACACGATTAGAATACTTCCTCTTACTAGGAATAAGAGAACGTAAAAACAGTAAGCCTAGTTAAAGAGAAATTTTGCGAAATGAATAACTAAAGTTTAAAACCAAAACTGAAGAATAACTAGCAGAACAATTCAAGAAAATACATATTTTGAATCTTAAATTAAGGAAAAATCACAGGAACCAGAAACCTGGTATTTTGTTTAGGTATTCCTAGGGACGCGACAATAAGGTTTTGAGCGAAATCGGTCGGCTGAAAGTACCACTTTACTGAAAAATTTTTTCAGTTTTTTCTTTTTGCGGTTTTCTTGAAAGCAGTTACAATTTTCTTTAACTTGATGGCATATCAACTAATCACGAAAGGAGCAACAATAACTTTTGTCTGAAATATTTGTCAATGACAAATATTCAGAGGGGAGTTCTGGGGAGTGGCGATGTTAGGGCTTTCGTTTCAACATTCTATTGTCTAAATTAGAGGTGTCCAATCTTTTGGGTTATCTGGGCCACATTGGTTGAAAAAGAACTGAGCAAAACTATAATTTTCCTGATATCCGATGTAACATTTATTCAATGTGTAACACTAGAGATTGGGTTAGAATAAAATATCAATTTTTGCTTTCACTGCATAGTAAAATTTACTTATTCAAGTAATAAACTTCATTAATGTATAAGCGGGCAGCATACAACTAATGGGATAGCAGACATTGTACTTGAGAAACTAATATAACACTATATGGTTGGTTGGAAGTAGTTACAAATCTCAGTGAGTTCTCAAGGTGCTCTACACAGATATTTTGGTTCTAATTTTACACTTCATTTACTACATCTACGTGGTTACAAATGTCGATGTTGCCAAAAGGCGAAGACATGAATAAGGCAGGATTGTGAAACGAGGGATATTAATCTCTGGAAAGATAAGATTTACAAGGTCCAGTCTTTAAATTGAATGTAGGTTGCAGCTGTATATGTTCTATTTGAAAATGAGCAGGGAGCATTTAGACAACTTTAAACTTAAAAGCTGGTTTCCTATTTGTTGTAAACTAAACCCTTCGACCCAAGATATTTCATCTCATTCATTGGAGAATAAAGACATCCTCAAAATATTTGAATGGCATTAGAAAATTATTTATTTTTATTAGTTTAAAACAGTCTGTTTTAACTAATGTTGGGCCACGGGGCTGAGGCACTCCTGTCTATATAAACTAAAAAAAATTTACTGCGTTGCCAAAATTCCATGCTTGAAGAAAATCAGTTTAGGAAGTAAATAGCCTTTTTCCACAACCGTTGAATAATGTGACGATTAATACAGTAAATTTAGTGAAGCAAGTTTAACTTTCACACACAAATGAGAGTTACACACTACTTTCTCTCACTAGTATGTGAAAGAAACATTATTCAACTCTAATTAGTCAGAAATCTAGCGGCAATAAGCGAAAACTAGATCAAAACAAATCCCAGACGAAATAATTCATTTAATACTTCAAAATTATGGAAGTGACCGAAGAACAATAGCACTATATTAAAATGGCACTTTAAAGAAGTTTGAGTGGCAGCCTATCAGTATTCTCCAAGAAAAAGTTTCTTAGAAATGCAAATAGGCCTTTGTGTGTGAGAAATTTAAAAAAAATCGTTGAAGGCAAGCGTTTTTGAAATTTTGTATTTCTCTCCCTCTCCTCTCCTCTCACGCTCTCTCACACACACACACACACAAAACGTACAGCAGACCATTCGCATTTTTTCCATATCCAGGGAACCCAAGAATATAATATATTTTTGGAGAATTATTATTATGGGGGGGAGGTAAAATGATTTAACTAAACCATAAAGGCTCATTTCCGAAACCTACTCCGATTTCTCAGTGCTAACCGAGCTTTCTCAGTGCTCTGCCGATTTTCGGGAAATGCACCTCTCTCATTACAGACATAACCAAACAGTGAGCTGTAGAGGCTCTTGGAAAGAGAAAACATTTGAATGAATTTAAATTTAAACCATTGCCTGGGCTTGAATCCAAGACCTCCGCGTGCCGTCCAGCCCACTGCACTAGTTTTACTAAAAAGAAAACTCGAAAATATGTCACGCTCGCAATACTTCCTCTTGAAGCAGTAAGAAAAAGTAAAAAATTGAAAAGATAAACTGCATAATTTACATGATCTTAAGATTGAGTGTATGCACTACTACGTGAAATATTTATTGTGTCCCCTTCCTAAGCCTTCTCACTGCACAGCTGGCAGTGTTCTCTTACTATAGACAACACTGACCATCCTCAGAGTGAGCTGTAGAGGTTCCTAGGAGGAGAAAATCTAATGATAGCACGGCTGGATTCGAACCCGGTAGAGTGCTACCACCTTGCAAACTTTAAAGAATTTAAATAGTTCTTTAGTTTCTCAAATATGTGAATTTCAATTTGATATCTATTTTACTTTTATTTATAAAATACTGAGATGCAAATTTCACCTTGCCTCACATACTGCTAGATAGTTCTATCTAAGTAACTGAATGTTGTTTTTTTTTTTAAACACAATGTTAAAAATTTGTATTTTAAATTAAAGTGACCTATTTTACAAGGCATTATTACTTGTTTGTTATATTTAGATCAAAATTAGTTTGACTGCAATAATAATTTAAAAGTGAATATTATGCCAAGAACACAGGTTATTTACATAATAATAAGGGATTATTGCATTTTCATCTGTACATATTCATTAAGACATCTTTCGGAATATTTAACATCCTCAGCACCATTGCCTCACTAAATTTTTAATGTATTTTTATAATGTAAAACAATAATGGGTTTAAAAGTCTCCACTTCAAATGAATCCTGTGTTTACATTAGTAGTAGGTAAAATATTATATTTATTTAAATAAAAAAAAACACTTCATGATCTTACACGTATGTTTTTTCAATTTAAAACCGTCTCCAAAAATTATTATGAAATAACTTTACTAAGAAAATTCACTTTTATAAAAGAGGAAATATTCAAAAATAAACCACAGTTCTAGTGAAGTTCGGAATGTTGCCAGAACTTAACACTACTAGTATTACTAATATCTCAAAAGTGGTGTGTGTGTGTGTGCTGTTATAAATATATGAATGTATACTGTGAATTATTAAGTGACAGCAGTATTAAATAAAACTGCATTAAACTATCACAAGTTATTCAAATTAAAATTGCACTCCACAATGACAACTTTCATCCTAGCTTTGTTCTTATTAATCAAGCATATAAATATTCTTTATTAAATGATGCAAAGAAAATCAATTTAAATTTTTGTCAACTATAATGAAACGAATGATTAATAATGAAAAATCTCGAGATACTAATCTATTGTGAGACATTCCCCTAACGGAATGCTCAAATACAATTCTCAAAAGGAATTTGCTAGTTTTATTTAAAAGTGGATATTTTAATTATTAAATAGTGTTTAAAAATCTTTTGTGCAAAAGTCAAATGAGTTCCTCCTCACGGCAGTTAGTTAATACAATATTAAAACCACAGATTTTCTTTAAACTAGAGATTGGTTTTTTTACTTTCTCTTACACCTAGTAAGAGGAAGTATTGTAACCGTGTCAAATTTTCGATATCGAGTTTTCACCGGAAACATCCGTTTTGAGGTCCTCTAAGTCCAAAAAAGAGGTTTTTAGCAAATGGTCTGTGTGTGTGTGTGCGAGTGAACAGCATAGCTCAAAAACGAAAAACCGTAGAAAAAGGAAACTTGATATTACGTTTAGGTATCACCATGAGATCTGACGGTGCGTTATCTGTCAAAATTCCTCAACCGGAAGTACCACTTTATTACTTGTTTTTTTTTTTACGTTTCTGCGATTTTCTCAAAAATGGCTCTCAAAAACTTGGTATATCAAGTACAATACAAAGAGCTATAACTTTTATTTGAAACATTTCGCCGGGAAAATTCATTTAAGGGCACTTCTGGGGGAGGGATGGGGGTTAGGTTTTCATCTTAAGTGCCATTTCAGTTTATTAGACAATTCTGTCCTCTAAATACTATTAATTAAAAATTAAATATGATCTTGGAATTCCGAGTTTGAAAAAATCGGATATCCGGAAGTTGGTTTGTTGTAACACTTCACTAAGTGATTTTTTTCACTTTTTCGCGATTTTCTCAAAAATGGCTCCGACTATTTTCTTGAAACTTCGTATATAAGCTAAACATGCAAAGATCTACATCTTTTATAAAAAACATTTCTCTTGGATATTCATTTAAGGGCACTTTTAGGGGAGGGGTGGGGGTTACAGCTCCCTAAAGTGGTATCATAGTTGATTAATAATCTATTATCCAAACAAAATTAATCAGAAATAATATAGATGGCCAAAATTCCAAGTTTTAAGAATATGAGTAAGCCGGAAGTGCGCATTTACTGCAAATTTTGTCAGTTTTCGACGAATTTCGTTATATTTGGTACACAAACTATATCATTAGTCAATTATAATTTTGAGAACTGGAGTAAGAGAAAGTTGTGTGAGTGTTTCTCACCAGATTTTTTCATTTAAAGATGCCCTAACATAAATTTACTAGAGAGTTGGAAGTTCATGTTTTTAGCATAAAACAAACTTTATCAGAAATAAAATAAAGCTTTTTATTTCCTATTTAACAAGTACATTGCAGTGAAATGTAATTTTAGCTCTAACGCGGGCAGCTCCCCCCCCAGAATCCCCATAAAAATCCGTTTTCATGGAAAAATATTTCAAATAAATATGACAGGCTTTTATATTGCGTACAAGATTGCATGCATAAGACAATTGTCGCTTCTTGCGACTTTTCGTTTTTGAGATACACATACATGCCACACACACATATACAGACCATTCGAACATTTTTATCCGTATTCCTTAGGGGACCCCAAAACATGTATCTCCGGTGAAAACGCAATTTCTAAAATCTGGCACGATCGCAATACTTAATCCTTTACAAGGAGTAAGAGCAAGTAAAAAAAACATTTTCTAAATACTACTTTTTCGGATCTGAATACCTCAAATCTAAATTCAAATCTGATAGGATCGCAATACTGCCTTTCTATAAAAGAAAGTTAAAACTATAGAGATTCTCCTAAGATTTCTCTTACAAAATTTGAGTAGTACAGAAAGAATCCAGAAATTGAGAAAAATCCTCAAATTCTACTTCATAAAATGTTTTTGTGCTGCCCTTAGATTTTCTCTTCCTAGAGCCTCTACAGCTAACTTGTCCGGTGATTGACAGTGTTGTATGTATGTAACGTGAGAACACTGTTCGGAGCCAAAAATAATTTTTTTTTTTTTAAATTCCTAATTTTAATAAGTAAATTATTTATTTTTTATTTGCATTATTACTTACCATTAGTTGGAATTGGCAGTCAAAAGTAATTCCCTTAAACTACTCGCTATTCGCACATAATAATTTGAACTTCTAGTGGCTTTTATATTTTTGATTTTTGTGTCTTTTGGACTCTTTCACATCTCGCACATACATTGTATTTCTAATTGAGATCATAATCATGAAAAGTCTGACGACAAGTAATGAACTCCACTGACAATAAATATTCTTCAATATCGTTCTAACAACGTATTAGGTTCCATTTCCAAAGTAATAAGAAACAATGAAGGTTTTTAAAAAAAAAGTAAGAAAAGAAAAAACAAAATCGGCTATGAAAGGGAGCGCAAAAAAGGACTTACTATAAATAAAGATGAAATTAAATATTTATAAGTAAATGGGCTTTTAGTTTAGAGTAAGGTTAATATTGGAGCACGTCAATCTGATACTCTCTTAAAGAAACTTGTTGCTTCTTCCGCTAATATAATACAGCAGTTACCAGTTTATATTGTTTGTCATTAACTTTAAACATGCAACACAGTCTTTTAGATAATCCAAGTTTTTACTTCCTTCATATTTCATTTTCATTAAAATATTATATTTGTTGCGATTCCCCTCCCCCTTCCTCACACCTCACTCTTTCTCTCACTGAGAGCGTGAGAGAAATAAATAAAAAACGAAAAATATCACAGCAACTTTAAACTTTATATTCCTAAACTGGTAGCACAACTTTTGAGTAGTTTTTCAATGAAAAAATTGATTTTTAAAGATGCCGAAATCCATAAGAGAAGTCACGCTTTGTTTTGAAATGTTGAATTTTTAGAGGTTAATGATTAAAACCTTTTATATTAAGTATCCAAAACGATGTATATTTTTTTACATGTTTAACGTTTCGACGTTAACAAATCTACAAAGTAAAGTATTCAAGAAATAATAATTAAAAGTTTTACTGATTCAATCAATTACAATAAACTGTCATCTACAGCAGAAAAGGGAAATATATAGATATATATGCGCGTGTGTATGTGTCTGAAGTAATTCAGTATTTATAATCTCTCCAAAGTTTAATTACTCCCCCAACCCCGGCGGATTAAAGCTTTATTTAATAAGGTTTATGTCATCTGAATCAGAAGAAAACTTCTATCATAAAAGCTAGTTGGATGAACAAGAAGTGTGCTCCAATTTAGGTCAACTGGGAAAGTTACAAGAGATATGCCAGAATAGATTACTTTTCCTATTATTGAAAGTTGAGATATGTCGCAATACACACAGTATACTAACTGACGTCATTTCTAAAGCGAGCACAATTCTTGATTATTAAATTTCTAGATATTGATGGTTTACAAGATACAAGCAGCCTCACTATAGAATTTTCCTAAAAATTTTAATCAATACTTTTTAATCTAAAGCAAGAGATAAAATTGATTAATATATGCTTGTATGTAGGATATATTTTATTTGAATTGACTACATTGGGGACTACGAGGCAGTGCTTTATATCAAGTTCCAAAACGATACGCAAGTGACAGTTTAGAGATAAAGTTTAATATAACAGATTCCACAGAGTCGGAAAAAAAAAAATTAAATTTTCTTTGGGGGAAAACGGATTTTTCAAATAAAAGTCATAGTCTTGAGATTTAATCCGTCGTAGTATTGATCTTCCTAACCGGTTTTGGATTTTCATTCATCTTCAGAGTAAGGTTATCGTGCAGAGAATTGCCTTCGACTTAATGTTTCTGTTACACACTACACTGGTTGATTCAACAAATAGTTCTACACGATAGCTTTACTCTGACTCCGAAACCGGTTAGGAACATCAGAAATATGCATGCTATGGCGGAAAAAATCCCAGATGTTATTCCAGCATTGCGGACCCATCCACATATTCAAAAGTTAATAGTGTTTTCCATCATTGACGACCATCATTGGAAGTTTTGGAAAAAATCTCGAATATTTGAGAACACTATTTCAGTAAAGTTGCACTTGCATTAAACGATCTTCTCGACATTTCAGCAACACATTTAGCATATCCTAAAGCCGACAATGTTGTTGTGTGGTTGGTTTCGCAGAGTTGGAAAGCATCAGACACATTTTCTGTAATAGCCTGCTTCTATTTGTAGTCATCGACCGGTTTCGGGCGTTCGCCCATCAGCAGGATGTTTTTGTTAACTAGTGTAATAACATAGACTTGCACAGAGCAAATACAGTTGATAACTGTACACTATATCAACTGTATTTGCTCTGTGCAAGTGTATGTTATTACACTGTTAAACAAAAATATCCTGATGATGGGCGAACGCCCGAAACCGGCCGATGACCACCAAAAGAAGCAGGCTACCACGTAAAATGTCTCTGAAACCGACAATGCACTGAAATAAAGGAAAAACTTGCAGCTCTTGCAAAATTTGCTAAATAAATTGGTTGGAAAAATGTTTCAAATAGAAGTGATAAGGCTGTACATGTATGTATGTAGTGGGTACACGAATTTTATTGCAAACCGTTGGAACGATTTAAAGGAAAAATGAAACTATTCAGTAAATTCGCGCACTTTACTCAGTTTGGCTGATGTTTTTTTTTGAATGAAATCTTCGATTACTGGTGCTGCAATTTAAAATTTGAGTGATTTGTTTTATTTTTGATGTATTTTGTTTCACACACAACATAAGAGAGAGGGAGAGAGAGAGAGAGAGAGATAGAAATCGTTAAAACAAATATATCAAATTATATGGGTAAAAGGATGGCAAAAAGTCCTAATGTAAAATGGACCATTTTCAACTTCGCATACAAGAGATTGGAATAGTTTATTTATTTAAGGGGCCACCGAAAATTTGACACGATGCTAAATATTTCGTTTTAATAAAGTAAAAATCACTTCATTACCCCCCCCCCTCAAATCATTAATTTCACAACAATAAAAACAGCAACAAATTCAGTTATGGTTGATCAAGGAGAGTTATAAAATGAAAGAATATAATGTAATAAATACCAGAGACAGTGCGACTGTTTGGGAACTACTAGATGACCCAAATTGCAACAACCTAAATAATTAACATGCTTTGCCACTAATTAATTTGATATAAAATAGCTAATTAAAATAATAAAAACCGGTAAAAAAATTAAACACCCAAGTAATAAATAAAATTAAGCACTATATTTAATACAAAAACACACACACACACACAAACATCACACTGTTGCTTATCTTAATGAATCATAAATGCAAAAGTATGATTTATTTAACCGAGCTCACTATGTGCAAGCCGAGTGTTCGATAAAGAGGGCGAGCAGTCACGTTCGTATGTATGTATAATGTAAAATATCGGGGGGCCACCAAGCACGTAAACAACAAACAATAAATAATTCTGAATATATCTCTGAATAATAATGACTGTTTACCAGGAAATAAGAAATACATTAATGCACCCACACCATATCCTTTTATATGTTATAAGGAAAATGCTTTCTAATAAATCATTTACATCTGGATTAGCAAAAAGGATGATTTCAATTTTATTATTATAACAAGTTGAAATTATAATCTCTGTCGGCATTTTATACCAAGATAAAGACGGAAAATAACTAGCCAAAAGGAACACACAAAAATTGGAATTTTTAGTATATATTATGATGTCTTTATACAGGATCCATTAGTTTTACAGGCTGCTCTCAGTTATATTTCGAATGAGCGGATATGCAACTAAAAATTAAAAGGGATTTGAATTTGCTCTGAATAAACTCTGTCTTCGCCCCCAAATACTAAAATGTTCTAGAAGAAATAAAGAGCTACCCTACCTTCCTCAAGGATATTCTTCATTTGGAAATTTCAGAAAAAGAGGAGGTCGACAGGCTTACAAACTGAACGTCTTTCGGCTTTCCACTAGTACTGAACCCTTGCTCTTAGCGTACATTCGGACACATATATCTGTGTAGCTTCCAAGCATGGGCGGATTCAAAGCATTCATCTGCATGGATGAGCACAGTGGGTTGTCGACAATCTAAAATGTCCATAAGGAGTCCGGACAAGGGTAATAGTGTGTGAGATGTTGCCTCCTTCATGGACCTCCCTCGAACATCTGGTTGGGCCCTATACTGGGCACTGTAGTTTAAAAAGATATCTCTATTGCAATGGGGGGGGGGGGCATGGTTGTTGTAAGCAAATTAGGTTA